>JAJIBD010031698.1:0-30824 GCA_021461705.1 Cryptotis parvus | reverse complement strand
GCAAAATTTATAACTCTCATTTTTTCTAACAGCTGCATAGTATTCCATTGTGTAGATGTACCAAAGTTTCTTTATCCAGTCATCGATTCGGGCACTCTGGTTGCTTCCCAGATTCTGGCTATTGTGAATAAGTGCTATGAACATAAAAGTAGGGGATGGTGTTTCGGCTGTGTATTTTTTGGCTTCCCAGAGTAGATTCCCAGGAGTGGTATGGCTAGGTCAAATGGGAGTTCAATTTCTAGTCTTTGGAGGAATGTCCATATTGTTTTCCAGAAAGGCTGTACCAGCTGGCATTCCCACCAACAATGGATGAGTGTCCCTTTTTTTCCCCACATCCACGCCAGCACTTGTTGTTCTTGCTCTTTGGATATGTGCCAGTCTCTGTGGTGTAAAGTGATACTCATTGTTGTTTTGATTTGCATCTCTCTGATGATTAGTGATGATGAGCATTTTTTTCATATGTTTTTTGGCCATTCGAATTTCTTCCTTGTTGAAGTTTCTGTTCATTTCTTCTCCCCCATTTTTTGATGGGGTTGTTTGTTTTCTTCTTGTAAAGTTCTACCAGTGCCTGATATATCCTGGATATTAACCCCTTATCAGATGGGTATTGGGTGAATATTCTTTCCCATTCTGTGGACTGTCTTTGTATCTTAGTCACTGTTTCTTTTGAGGTGCAGTAGCTTTTTAGTTTCATGTAGTCCCATATGTTTATCTTTTCTTCTAGTTGCTTTGTTAGTGATGTTTCACCTTTGAAGATGCCTTTAGCTTCAATGTCGTGGAGGGTTTTTCCTATATTTTCTTCAATGTACTTTATGGATTCAAGTCTGATATTGAGATCTTTAATCCATTTTGATCTGATTTTTGTGCATGGTGTTAGACACAGGTCCAAATTCATTTTTTTACATGTCGCTGCCCAGTTTTCCCAACACCACTTGTTGAAGAGGCTTTCCTTACTCCATTTTGGACTCTTTGCACCTTTATCAAAGATTAAATGATCATGTGTTTGAGGTTGGGTGTCAGGATACTCAATTCTATTCCATAGGTCCACAGGTCTGTTTTTATTCCAATACCATGCTGTTTTAATTACTACTGCCTTGTAGTACAGTTTGAAGTTGGGAAAAGGTGATGCCTCCCATCTTCTTTTTCCCGAGGATTGCTTTAGCTATCCTGTGGGGTTTATTGTTCCATACAAATTTCAGGAGTGTTTGGTCAATTTCTTTGAAGAATGTCATGGGTATCCTTATAGGGACTGCATTGAATCTGTACAGAGCTCTAGGGAGTATTACCATTTTGACAATGTTGATTCTCCCCATCCATGAGCAGGGAATATGTTTCCATTTCCTCGTGTCCTCTTTTTATCTCTTGGAGCAGTGTCTTGTAGTTTTCTTTGTACAGGTCCTTTACACACTTGGTTAAGTTGATTCCTAGGTATTTGATTTTCTGTGGCACAATTGTGAATGGAATCAGTTTCCTTAATATCCCTTTCTTCTCTTTCGTTATTTGTATATAGGAAAGCCACCGACTTTTGGGTGTTGATTTTGTATCCTGCCACTCTACTATATGTGTCTATTGTTTCTAGGAGTTTTTTGGTAGAGAGTTTAGGGTTCTCTAGGTATAATATCATGTCATCTGCAAATAATGATAGCTTGACTTCTTCCTTGCCTATCTGGATGCCCTTGATGTCCTTTTTCTTCTCTGATTGCTATGGCAAGTACTTCCAGTACTATATTGAATAAAAGAGGTGAGAGGGCAACCTTGTCTTGTCCCTGATCTCAGGGGGAAGGCTTTCAATTTTTCCCCCATTTAGAATGATGCTCGCTGTGGGCTTTTGGTAGATGGCTGTAACTATCTTGAGGAAAGGTTCCTTCAATTCCCATTTTCTGGGGGGTTTTAATCATGAACGGTGCTGGATCTTGTCAAATGCTTTCTCTGTGTCTATTGATAGGATCATATGGTTTTTATTTTTTCTTATTGATATGATGTATTATGTTGATTGACTTGCGAATGTTGAACCATCCTTGCATTCCCGGGATGAATCCTACTTGGTCATGATGTATAATCTTCTTGATGAGTCTTTGGATTCTGTTTGCTAGTATTTTGTTGAAGATCTTAGCATCTGTGTTCATCAGGGATATTGGTCTGTAGTTTTCTTTTCTTTGTGTTGTCTCTCCCTGCTTTGGGTATCAGGGTGATATGTGCCTCGTAGAAGCTGTTTGGGAGTGTTTCTGTTTCTTCTATTTCCTGGAAGAGCTTGAAAAGGACTGGCAGTAGGTCCTCCTTAAAGGTTTGGTAGAGTTCACTAGTGAATCCATCTGGACCTGGGCTTTTGTGTTTGGGCAGACTTTTAATTACTGTTTCAATTTCCTCGATGGTGATAGGCTTATTCAGGTATTGCAGGTCTTCTTGTTTCAGCCGTGGGAGGTTATAGGACTTCAGGAATTTATCCATTTCTTCTAGATTCTCATGTTTCACGGCATACAGGCTCTCAAAGTAATCTCTGATGATCTTTTGGATTTCTGTGGTTTCTGTTGTGATGTCACCATTTTTATTTCTGATTCTGTTTATTTGGGTTCTCTCTTTCCCTGTCCTTACAAGTCTTGCCAATGGTTTGTCAATCTTGTTTATTTTTTCAAAAGAACCAGCTCTTGGTTTCATTAATCTTTTGGATTGTTTTTTTGGTTTCCAACTCATTGATTTCCTCTCTAAGTTTTATTATTTCTTCTTTCTGCCTGGGTTGGGCTCCTTTTGTTGGTCTTTTTTAATGTCTTCAGCTGTGTAGTCAGGTTATTTATGTGGGCCCTTTCTTGTTTCCTGATGAATGCTTGCAGAGCTATAAACTTTCCTCTTAACACGGCTTTTGCTGTGTCCCACAAGTTCTTATAGTTGGTGTCTTCATTTTCATTTGTTTCCAGGAATCTTTGGATTTCCTGTTTGATTTCTTCTATGACCCATTTGTTGTTCAGCAGTGAGCTGTTCAGTTTCCAGGTGTTTGGTTTGACTCCCTGTTTCTGTGTACGGTTAACTTCCATTTTCAGTGCATCATGGTCTGAAAAGATAGTTGACACAATTTCTATCTTTTTATTTTATTGAGGTATGCCTTGTGGCTCAGCATGTGGTCTATCTTGGAGAATGTTCCATGTGCACTGAGAAAAAATGTGTATTCAGCTTTTTGGCATGAAAAGCCCTGTATATATCCACTAGCTCTCTTTCTTCCATTTCTTCCTTCAGGGCCAATATTTCCTTGGTGAGTTTCAGTCTTGTTGATCTATCCATAGTTGATAGAGCAGTGTTGAAGTCTCCAACTATTATTGTGCTACTGTTAATGTCTTCTTTGAGGTCTCTTAGCAGTTGTTTTAAGTATTTTGCTGGCCCCTCGTTGGGTGCATATATGTTTAGTAGTGTAATTTCTTCCTGGTGTACATACCCCTTAATTAATAAGAAATGGCCTTCGTTGTCCCTTCAAACCTTTTTCAGCCTGAAGTCTATATTATCCTGATACTAATATGGCCACACTGGCCTTTTTGGAGGAGTTGTTTGCATGGAGAATTGTCTTCCAATCTTTGACTTTGAGTCTGTGTTTGCTCTGATTATTCAGATGTGTTTCTTGTAGGCAGCAGAATGTTGGGTTCAGTTTTTTAATCCATTTTGCCACTCTGTGTCTCTTAATTGGTGCATTTAGACCATTGACGTTGAGAGAGATTATTGTCATGGGATTTTGTGCCATCTTTCTGTTTAAACTTGTTGTGCTTTGGAGTTTTGTCTTATTTTACAGTAGACCCTTCAGTCCTTCTTTTAAAGTTGGTTTTGAGTCCATGAATTTCCTGAGTTGTTGCTTTATCTTATCCAGGACAAGACAAGGTTGCCCACTCTCACCTCTTTTATTCAATATAGTAATCAAAAGTACTTGCCATACAATCTAGAGAGAAGAGTGCGACATTAAGGGCATCCAGATAGGTGCGTGAAGCCGCTTTCATCATTATTGGCAGGATGTAGACATGATATTTATACCTAGAGAACTTTGAACTCTCAACCAAAAACCTAGAAACAATAGATGCATTATAGTAGAGTGGCAGAATTCAAAATCTTTCTTCAGCAGTAGTTACCTGCTATGAGTCTTCCAGCAGATTTTCTATTTCATTTACCACTTTTTAATATCTGGTCATTTCTGTTAGTGATTTTGGTCTCATTTTCTCCATTTTTTCATGTCCTCTTATATTTTATTGATCTTGCATTCCATTCTTCTTTGAGCTTCTCTTATGAATCCTAACAATTTTCAAAATTCTTTATCTGGAGTGGTTATACAGCTCATCGCTATTGCTTGGCCCATCTGGGCTAGTGACTCACCACTGAGTTTGATGGAATTTAGCTTCTTTCTTACCATTACAACCATTGTATGTTGCAAAATGTGGTTTCTTGGTGGAATATAGGTAGGGACAAATGCCTCACTGTTACCTCATGTAAGATAAACAGCAGTAGTTCTAGCATCTGGCAGTTTTGAGTTTTGGAATGTGGTGTCTGGTTATAGCCTGTCTCCTGGGGCTATGGGTTCTGCAGGAGATGCAGGATCACACAATACACACACACACACACACACACACACACACACACTTCCTTTAGGAGGGATGGGAGGCATTCCCAGAGGAGTATGGCAGAAGTGGTCCAGGGCTGTTCTGAGGTTGTGCAATTTCAGTCTGCTGGTAAAGTTCTGGCCTTCCTGGGGCCATATCCACAGGAGAGTAAGTGATCACACACACACACACACACACACACACACACACACACACACACCTGTAGGAGTGGCAGGCTCTGAGTGTTTTTTTTATCTGGGTTTTCCAGGCCCTGGGGCCTCCCCATTACCCTCATCTTCAAGATTAAGTGCTTTATCCATGCCGCCTCCTCTCTTTCGGCATTCCAGGCTTTTCTTCAGGGTCTTGCTGAGCTGATGTAGCTTCCCTGGAATGTTATTCCCCTTCCTCTGCTCAGTCCTTCTCTGTGACCCAAAACTCTATGACTGCGAAGGTCTGGTGCCAGTTCTCCTTCCTCTGAGATCCACCAGCCTCCAGTGAGGTCAGGACTCCCTGCAATACAGTCCATATTAGCCCACACATGCCTCCTTCCTAATGTGGATCCCCATGCCGCGATGCACTTCTGTAGATGCACTGGATGGGCTCTGGATGAGGGCAGTTCTGTCCTAAATCACTGCATTTGCACAGTGCTTTGTAATGATAGATTACTAACCAGTGATGGTTAAATAAACAAAATCAATAAATCATATATATGATTATATATATATATATGAGTCATATATATAAAATCATATATATTTGAGGTATATATGATTCCTCATATATATGAGTCTAGTCATATATACACACATTTCAGATACAAAGCCATCTAGCCACTTTATTTAGCCAATATATTATTTCCCATAATACAGGTTTTATTATTTAGTTAGATCTAAATTTGGCTCACACGGTCTGTTTTTCCATCAGTCTCTCTTTTCTTTCCCTTTTTTTTTTTCTTTATTTTTCTTCTAAAGTACAGCTTTGTATATGGGGAACAGGATACTTTAAATGGCAAATACACAATATTAATACACAATATTACCTGAATATACACATATGGATAGTCATGGATTAAAGGAAGGAGAAGCTGAGTCTCATTTTATAAGCAGTTAAAATATGCTTAGCATTATATAATCTATTCTCTTATACCCATATTTTCACCCATTTTTAGATGAAAGACTGAGATTAGGAAAAAGGAGTTACTCTCACAAAAGCCTTATGATAATCTAACAACCAGGATAATGAATAGGTCTATGTACATCTGTATGTCTTGCTCTCTCCCCTCAACTCTAAGCATATCTAAAATCAAAGTTAAACATTTTCACGATTCATCTACTTAAATGAGAAGCCATCTAAGGCATCTTAATTTTCTACAGCTTTACATATATCAGGATTTCAGGTATATAATATGTTTCACTTAATTATGTCTATAAGTATAAAGGATTATTCACATTACCAATTCCTGTCTCTTGTCCCATAACCTTTTAAAATTGCATCTTATTCATCCATTCAATAAACGTCTTATGCCTAGGATATAACTCTGAATTGCTTTCTAGGAAATTAATATTATTCATCATAAAGTCATTTTCTTATTATTTGAATTTTGCTATACTTAATTTATTTCTAAGTTTCAGAATTAGATGTCATTATATAATACCTAAAATAGTGCTGGTAAACGTGCATGTGGATGGAATGTAAAGAAGGATATTGAAGTCGTAAAGTGTCCACTGATAGTAAATGATTAAAATGTATTGGCCATATGGTGATGGACAGACACTGCAAGTTAGCATGAAATGCTAATACCAGTTAAATCAATCATGATATTATCTGAAGTATCTAAAATTTGATCTATACTAACCCCAGATCATCACATACCCAGCAAGTTGTGTTTCTACAGTTTTATACATGCATGCCAATTTATCCTATGATCTCCATCCCTATTAATCCCTTTCTGATCCTTCTAAAATGGGCTTACTAGCTAGTTCTTACGTTACTCCTAGCTACACCACTTATAAATTTACTTCAATTAGTATCTCTATACATACTCCATTCCCATTCTCTGTTAAGCCTCTTGTGTCTCATCCCAAAGGAACAATTTTCTAAATTCCAATAAAAATATGCTCAAAAAACGATCTTGGAGAGAGATCACTTGCTCCAAAAAAATACTGTTTGTGTAGGATGCCAAAATATTGAAATCAGAATGAAAAGCGGTATAATATCTGTCCTATATTAAATTAATAGTTTGTCAGCCTATATTAAATTATTAAATAACTGATCAGATGTTTCAAATCTCGAACCTCAATTTAACAGTGCGCTACGAATAATTTCCATAGGTAAGGAAAACTGATATAGTATGTTATATAGAAGTCGAGCATAAGGTCAGTTGCAAAAAGGATTTTAAAATATGACAAAAACCATCAAAACAACTGGTCTTCATTCTAGGCTCTCTTTGGTTACTAGTATCTGAGATTCTCTTATTACACAAATGGATGGATAGAGTTAGATGACTTATGTGCATTTTTTTTTGCTTTGGGGTCACACTGCAATGCTCAAAGCTATTCTTCCTGTCTTTGCACTTAGGAATTATCCTGGCAGTGCTTGCAGGACCATATGGGGATGTCGGCTCAAACCAGGTCGGCTGCATGAAACACAAATGCTCTTGCTGTACTATTGTGAAGCCTGGATGATAGCCATTTTCCATAAACTTCATTGCAACTTAATTTTTCAAGAATGTAGCCATTTTAAAATTATCTGGGGCTGGTTGATAAAGCCCAGCCGGTAGGGCGCTTGCTCCTTGGCACAAAGAGCCGGCCCAGCCGGCCTGTCTAATCCCCGCATCCCATATGGTCCCTCTTGAGACCTACTTAGAGTAATTCCTGAGTGCAGAGCCAGAGTAACCCCCTGTGCATTGCCACAGTGGGCCCAAAAAGCAAAAAAATAAAATAAATAAAAATAAATAAAATGGCTTACAACCATCAATATAAAATAAATTATTGAGTGGTCTCCTACAGGGGCAGGCCTAAGGGATGGTTGGAAAAATTGATAATTGCGGTGGAAGGTGCAAATGGTGTTGGGACAGATGTTAGAATACTGAATGCCTGTGACAAAGTTAATCGCGAACAATTCTTGTAAAAATAAAGACACACAAACACAATACACACACACAAAGAATGTAGCTATTTTAAAAGAAGTCACTAGCTTTAAAGAAAGAAATTTTCACAACAACCAAATACACAGAACCATAAATACTGCAAGGAAAGAGGGGCCAGGAAGTGTGAGCTCTGGTTAGCTCTGTCGGAGCACTGCACCTGAACTACCTAAAATGTGATCTTCATGAGGGCTGGTCCTGAACACGCCTTCACACAACTCATGCAAAGCCTCAGGTGGACAATGCAGCCAAGTGTGGTTGGAACAACACAGCCTCGTACATGAGAGTTCCTGTGCACCTAACCTAAATTAGAGCTGGGGAGCACTCTGCAGTTAGGAGGTGGACTTCTGTATATTAGGAGAGGGCTCTCATGATTAGTAATTAAGTCACATAAATGAACAACAATCATAAGCTCACAAAGCAAGAAGTGTTTTCAATAAGCCTGGTTCCTAATCACCATTATCTTAGAAAATATTTTCATAGCTAAATCTAAAAATTTGCCCTGTGTGTTTTAGTTAACAAACTTTGATCACTTGAATCCCATTATTCATCAGATTTAGCTTGAGCGGTGCCAGTAACATTCCATTGGTCCCTATCACGCTGCCAATGTAGCCCAATGGCAGTATCTAGTTGATTCAGGAATACGAAGAGCCTTAAACTTGTTTCTTCAGGGTCTTGACAAGGAAGTCTGACCATCTTGTGGTGTGGCACGGCCACGTTGATCTTTGACATCCCGTGGGATCCAGTCGGTAACACTCTAGGGTCCAGTGTGTGCTCTCTAAATCGCATTACATGTCCAGCTCCATCTGATTTCTATGCCTTGGCAAACGAGACAGCTTCCCTGATTCTGGAATAGTGTCAGAGGTCGGAGCTCTGTATTCCTTCTCTCACTTTGAGTGAGGCGTTGATATTCCAAGCATAGCTCTTGATTCCTCTCTTTGGGAGACTTGGACATATTCCCATCCTTTAGCCGGAGGGCCCAGGTCTCTGAGGCGGCTAAGGTTAATGCAGGAGAATGGTGGAGTCAAAGAGATGTGCCCGGAGCCGGAGGTTCTTTGTCCTTTTAGCTATTTCTTCGATGTTTTAAGGCTTTCCATGCGGCTCTCTTCCTCCTGCAGCTCATGTTTTAGGTCATCTTTCATCATGTTGACTGCCTAGTGCCACATAACTGTGCTTTCTGCATTCAGAGATGTCTGTTCCATTGGAGAGTGAATGGGCCCCCGGAACCAGCTCATTTTTCATAAGTAAACACAGTTAGATATAATATATCAAGATCCACATCAAGACTATTCGTGAGCCTATTATGGATTCACCACCAGGATCTCACCCATTCTGCCAAAGAAGATCATTGATGTCAAAAGGGGGGGTTCCCATGGGTGGTGACTCATTTCACCAAAATGCAACACTGTTCGAGAACATCATTCACAATTAGAATGGTAAGGGCTGGATGGAAGATAGATGGTTGGCAACCATTTGACCACCTCTGTTTCGCTGACAACATCGCTCTAATAACACCAAACATTAGCCAAGCGGCACAAATGCTGGCTGACTTCTCGACAGAGCAGGCAGGAAAGATAGGAATTACAGCTGAATCTAAAGAAAACCATTAACAAACTACTAATAAAAAATTTTAAAAGCAAGTAACAATGACATTCACAATGAGAAAAAGATGATTCTGTAAGGACAAAGGGCAAGACAACTACAAGATTCATATTCTCATCCAATTTAATTCCTGTGTTCTGAATTTAACAAAAAGCAAGATTCCTTCCTAAGGAAAAACTGACAAGGTGTCCTAATAGCTTATTTCAGACACCCGCTTTACTTCCCAGGACTGCCTGATAATTCACAAAAGTTGATTCCTCATTGTAGATTATAGGATTGTAGCCAAGAGTTGAAATAATTCTACTGTGAATAAAAAATGAATAGAGAAGATTATGTTATTTTAAATTAGCCAGAAGGAGAGAGACAGATACAGAATGACCGCATTTATCTGCATACATATAAATATATAGGTACATATTATTATACCAATATCCAAGGCCAAGTGAAAATTATATCAGGAGATCCTGGGTCAAAGGTGGAAATTATCACAAACGTGGGATTCTGGGGAGGCTAGGTAAGACAGTAAATGGAACAGTGTGAAGCAATAATTGTTGAGGTGGTAATCGCCAACCTAGAACTTTGAGCACTAAATAGAGGCAAAAGATACACATGACAACCTTCTTTAATGTATGTTCTGTAATCTATGGTCTGAGGAAAAGGAAAAGAGAAAGAGAGTGAGAAATGAAAGAAAAAGAACCTGCCAAGGAGGAGGGCAGGTGAGGGGAAGGAACCGGGGACGTTGGTGGTGGGAGATGGGCACTGGTGGCGATAGGTGCTAAAACACTGTTTGAC
Organism: Cryptotis parvus; assembly: GCA_021461705.1. Lineage (NCBI taxonomy): Eukaryota > Metazoa > Chordata > Mammalia > Eulipotyphla > Soricidae > Cryptotis > Cryptotis parvus. The sequence goes on along the minus strand of JAJIBD010031698.1, from coordinate 20,717 downwards.
CAACCCAAATATGAACTTTTGGAAATTTGTATACTCTTTGTAATTTTAAAATAAAAAATTAAAAAATAAAAAGATAAGCAAAATAAACATGCTAAAATTAAAAAAATGAACAGAGATAATAATCATATAAAAATTCACAAAAATAAAATCTGGTCTATACCATATATTTTATTATCTCATCAATATGTCTTAATCTATCTATCTATCTATATACATATATATAAGTGTATATATATGTTTATATATATATATATGGTACTCCACCATATCTCGGCTTTGGACCACATCCCAAGATTGTATACTCAGGGCTTAGTCAAGGCTTTGTGTTCTAGATTTACTCCTGGTGGTATCTGGAGGCACAAATACAATGTTGGGATCAAACCAGAGTCAGTCTGGCATAAGGTAAAAAGCCTAGAGCTCACCCTTTACTATTTCCCTTCCGAAGCTAAATATATAAAAATGGAAGTACTTAAATCTGCACATGAATGGTTGGACCTAGAGAGAACTAGGTTTGGGGAAAATGTCAAACAAAGAAAGGTAGAAAACACCATATGCATCACTTTTCTATGGTGAGTAAGGAAACAAAATTATAAACAAACAAACCTGTGGGCAACAACAAAATAGTGGCTACCAGAACGCAAAGAGGAAGGAGGAAGTGGGTTCGGGGATAAGAGCTTGTCTGTCCAGTGGTAGAGATGGCACGGAATTCTAACATCCTTAAACAGCAAATGCCGGACATCTGAAACCAACGGGAGGGCCATAAGTCCTTATTCCTTTAATAACATACAAAAGTGACTGGGGGACCCAGGCAGTTCATTAGACAAAACAAGACATTCTATACGTCATGAATTGTAGTGAGTGTATATTACAAATGATAGATATATATATATATATATACTTTCTGTAGATGTTAGACTAGACTAGGATAGATAGTTAGAAGACTAGATATTATAGATATATAGATATATATATAGTTAACCCCTCTTGTTCCTACTTTACACACGATGTTCACGAGAAGATAAGTTATATATGGCTTGTATATATATATATATATACATATATGTATATACAATATATTTATCACTGTATCCTTGTCTTCTCATTGTTCATCGATTTGCGTGTAGAGCCCAGTAACATCTCAATCGTTGGGAAATGAGGTCCCATTATTGTTACTGTTTATGGCATATCGAATACCACAGGTAGCTTTTGCTAGGCTCTGCGTACTCTGGGTTCAATCCCAGGAAACAAGTTCGTATATGTCACACATATGTGTGTGCATAAGTGTATATATGTAGCAAGGTAAATATAACATATATAGCTTGTTGTAGGCGTGTTATGATATAAATGCACCCATACATATATATATATATATATACATATATATATATAAATTCCACTGAAACTGATGCGTCTAACCTTACAATAAATTTCCCCATTGCAGCAAGCTTGTCCATGGACTCTGATGATCAGGAAGATGGGGAGATTTGCTCTGAAAACAAGAGTGGCTGGATGACTCATGGAGGCGGGTCCTTCCCTCCTGGAGTTTGACTGAGTGTCGGGGTAACGCCACTAGGGTCCCTAACAGTGTCAGGGCAGAAGTTCTCTTCTACCTTTGAGGGCGTCGGAGAACAGATGAAAGCTCACGAGTCCGGTGAGTTCCAAAAAATGGCTTCTTTAATAGTCACAAAGCTCTTCCACAGCACTCCAATATAATGAACAAACTTTAGCTCTGGTCCAAACTTAGACCATACAAAAAGACCATACAAAAGAGCCTAAATCTCCCACCAAGAGAAAGGATCTCACCTGAGCTGAGTCCTACCCAGAAGAGAAGGAGCAAAAGGCCAAGAGCAAAAAGCAAAAAGGGCCAAAAAGCCAAAGGTGAAGGGGCCTCGAGTCAGCCCTTTATATACACAAAGTAATCCAACCGGGAGGGTCATGTCAACAAAGAACTCTAAGAGTGTAGTGCCACACCCTATTGCGAGGTATAAAAAAGGTTATGCCAAGGTCTAATACTTTCTACAAAGATTATCTCTTATGTAAAACACTGGAGAGAGGGGGACTGGTATAAAGGAATACATCTTAACTTCATGAGCTTCATGTAATCTAGATGGTACCCACAAGGTCCTTCTTATTATTATCTGCACCAGGGTAATTCTGAGTATCTTGTTCTCGTGTACTGACAGGGTCACACTCGCCTGCTTAGAGCAAACTAGTATGATCCTTCCTATAGTCTTCCTATAGTCTCCAACGTAGCCAGGGTGGTAGTCTCCTGGTAAATTCTAACTGTCCCCACGTTGGGTGCAGTGGGTATAAAAAGAGGAGCTATGCCCAATCTAGAAAAACCTAGAAGTCTTAGTAGATGTATAAGTCAGAAGTTATTCAATCAAGGTGACTTCTGCAACTGCCACACCCTAGCAGTGTTTATATAGAAGAGAGGGTCTCATTAGAATAAGATTAAGCTGGGAGTGGGCAAAGCAACAAAACTCCCAGAATAGCTAAAACCTGTCCTCCAACAGCATCCCGTTCAGGCGCTCCAACTACTGGACTAGCAGCACACTCCCCAGCTCTTGCTGTCTTTGGAAATGCAGATTATTACCATACTTTGGACTAACATGATACCAAGCACATAAGCATTTTTCATTTCTTTTATAGGAAGAACATGACAACTTATAAAAATACATGAACGAGTTCAAGAAAAGAGAGCACAGTACATTAAGGTAAGCTGGTTTAAAGAAATGAACTGAATCCCAAGTCCCAGCAAACAAGTCCTCCATGAGGAACTGAAGTCCTCTCAGCAGGATGGCCTGAAGTCACAGTGGTGAATGTCCAGCATTTGATACAAATGGAGCAGAGTCTCCCCCTGGACATTCATTTGTTAAAATCTGGTTGCCAAAGCAGGATTTGTTTTACTAAGAAAACATGGCAGATTGTCTTTCACAATTTTTCTGTTTTCAGAATAAATATAAGCATCACTGGTATTGTTTCCTCCTTATATATTGAGAGCATAATTACTAGAAGCTAAACTTAAGTCTGTTTCTTCGTAGAGTTTTCTTTTTGAGATAAAATTAGTTAACCTGATTGTATACATCTTGGGATTATATACATGATCATATAAAATTTAATGCATTTTCAGGATTACAGATTGTTGGATGGTTTTTGTTTCATGTCTCTTCTCTAGATACTGACCGAGTAGTTACAAATGGATCTTTTAATTATCTCTTTGTATATTACTTTTAAAAGTCATCAACCTTAGTCACGACATGGGGACTCCAAGATGGGACGAGCTGCACCGCCTCTCCCTGTGCTAGCTCACAAGGTGCCCAGGAGGTGCGGGTTCAAGCCCTGGCCCACGACACACAAGCAGAGCCTTGCAATAGAAGCCAGACGACCTATCTCCAGGAGGGCCTCCATTTTCCATCGGACTTCTCTCTCATCAGAACTCCACCCACAGACCAGCCTAATCACACCTTGGCTCTCCCCTTGCTTGCGCCACACAGTGTTCATCAATAAATGTGGGACTTAGAGATCACTAGAAGCGTATGTACCTGCCTTTTGCAGAACCCTGGCGAAGCTACCAAGTTGAATTTGATATGCCAAATACCAATTACTCAATTATAAACCTCATTCCGAATGGATTGAGGCTCTTTAGGTTCACTGGAACAAGCAGATGCACCCTTAAGGCTCTACTATGCATGAGACAGGACATATTTGAATGGTTTACTGGGGCCGCTCGAGGAACAAATCGAATAGTTGATGAAACCTTGGGGAAGAACAGTACAGAAAGTGAACTCCAGTCAAAGACTATTTGCTTCCCAATCAGGAGAGATTTGTAGTAAAGCAAGAATATCTTATGACCTTTGTGTATTGTTAGGTACCTGATTAGTCATATCTTTTTTATTTTGTTTATAGGGCATGATAATTTGCTTCATTGGGTGAACGGAGTAGAGGGAATATAAAAACTTGTATCTGAATAAAAAGATTGCATTTTACTTATATTGCCCCTCTCAGGATCTGTCTACTTCAGAGGCTCCATGTAGCCTCATGCTGATTGCGGTGTTGGATATGTGGACTCCCATTTATCAATATTTGTCATACTGTACACTCAACATATATGTAATTTATCATGTCAATTAAAATCAACAGGATATTTAAAGAGTGAAGCAACTGTTGAAACATTCCTTTTTTAACACCCATTACTGCATATACACTATATATACATAAATGTAAGTGTATGTTATGATAAGAAATGTAGCTAGGTCAGTTATACCAGTCCTAATTCTAGAATAATAATCATCATCCACTATAAATCTGACTATAAATATGATTAAAATGAATAAGCCATGTTACAAACTTAATTTAAGCAAAATAAGATGCCAGCCCAAACCATGTATCAAAGACCAATGATTTGTCAACACTTACTATCTGAATATCCAAGAAAAATCTTTATATCATATAACCAATATGGTGACTTTTAAAATTAGGATGATAATCCACATGGGATCAAGAATAAAATAGAGCTGGAGTGATAGCACAGCAGCTACGGTGTTTGCCTTTCACGAAGCTGACCCGGGTTCGATCCCCAGCATTGAATCCCATATGGTCCCCCCGAGCTCTGCCAGGAGTAATTCCTGAGCAAAGAGCCAGGAGTAACCCCTGAGCATCGCCGGGTGTGACCCAAAAAAAAAAATAGAACTTCTTATCTGTAACTCTATATTAAATCATCTATTTTGGCCCATTTATTTGGCTTATTGCTTTTACTTTATTCTAGAAGCTTCACTAAATCTCATTTATTTTCTGATTCAAAAGCCATATCATCTTTTCCTCCATCCAAACCACACATTATCAAACATCCTCCAGTGTTTTACAATGGTAATAAACCGATCCCTAGACACAAAGCAAGTAATTAATATCCTTTGCTAGCGTATGTGCTGCCTGAATTCAAATGCATTATGTCAGAGTGTTCCAAAGATCAAAGCATACAATTTTTTATTACCTCACCACTTAAAAACTCTGATGAAATCAAACAGACTGCTACAGAGCAAAGCTTTAGTTATTTAAATTCCATTTTTCTTTAAACAAAATAATTCCAACACCCAGAGAAACTACTCAATTCTCATATTTCAGTATCCTAGGTGAGTGGGGATGAAGGTGTGGACACTACTGTTTATTATTAGAAATGTGTGGATCACACAAAATCTTAAAAAAATAGGGTCTTTGATGGATCAATTTATTCCCATACCACTTAAGGATACATTTCATTTACTCCATTCCAGTTACTTCAAGCAAAACAGAAAAGCAAACCTGGATGTGTATGTGAGCCAATTTGCCTAGTTAGTAGGGACAAATTAATATTTGCCAGCATGAATTTCCCAATAGTGTTCCTTATTTTTTATTTTCTCAGATGGGCAACTAAGCAAATGAGACTTACTCTTTATGTACAAGCAATTAAAATTTTTTTCTATAGTGTAGCTTGCTCAACTAAAGGAGACATATTCCCAATACCTACTACTCCCCAACACCTGCCTGAATTGTAAAAAGTATTTAACTTTCAACTTCTTCCTTTAATTTAGAAGAAAGTCAGCCAGTCAGCCAGCCAGCCAGCCAGCCAGCTAGCCAGCCAGCCAGCCAGAAAGAAAGAAAGAAGAGAGAGAGAGAGAGAGAGAGAGAGAGGGAGAGAAAGAGAGAGCAAGAGCAAGCAAAAGACACGGGGGCCAGAACAATAGTACAGCAGATAGAGTGTTTGCCTTGCACACAGCCAACTATGGTTGGATCTACATCAACCCATATGGTCCGCTGAGCACCACCAGGAGCAATTCCTGAGTGCAAAGTCAGGAGTAGCCACTGATCATCACTGGGTATTATCAAAAAAAAGCAAAAGAAAAAAAGAATAGAAAAGAAAACTGCTTCCACAAGTCTTGACCAAGGCTTTCTACTATCTACCAAGCTATCTGTTCAAATGTGCCTTTTATTATATTCATTTTTATGCCAATACAGACCAGATATTGTGCCACAGTTCCTTTTCCAGACTGCTGAGATATTAAAAATACTCTTGTTCCTTCCCTTTTATTTTCTTGAGGGCTGCCCCAAAGCACAGCTGAGGGTTCTACAGCTCCATGGCAAGTCAGGTCAGCCATACTGTGTTAGTGTTGAGCATGTAGCACAGCCTGTGCTTGTGGGGACGACCAAGACCTTCCCAAGGGAGCACGGGAGACCCCATATCTGCACTGGTAATGCTCATCACCTTGGACAGATCCAGTGTTATCATGAATAATTTCAGTGTGGAAGAAATGATGTGAAGTGTACTAGAAATGTAACTCTGAACCCTAACTCCTGACACAATGGAATGGCGCGTAACTGTGACATCTCCACAGACACTCTCAGACAGAAAACTGAGTCAAATGTCTTTTTGAACAGGTGTTGGATCTTGTCAAATGCTTTTTCTGCATCTACTGATATGATCATAAGGTTTTTGTTTTTTTCTCTTATTGATATGATGTATTATGTTGCTTGACTTGCGAATGTTGAACCATCCTTGCATTTCAGAAATGAATCCTTCTGGGTCATGATGTATAATCATTTTGATGAGTCTCTGGATTCTGTTTGCTAGTATTTTGTTGAAGATCTTAGCATCTATGTTCATCAGGGAGATTGGGCTGTCATGTTCTTTTTTTTTTTTTTGTGATGTCTCTGCCTGCTTTGGGTATCAGGATGATATGTGCCTCATAGAAGCTATTTGGGAGTGTTTCGGTTTCTTCTATTTCTTGGAAGAACTTAAAAAGGACTGGTAGTAGGTCCTCCTAAAAGATTTGGAAGTATTCACTAGTGAATCCATTTGGACCTGGGCTTTTGTGTTTGGGCAGAGCTTTTAATTATTGTTTCAATTTCCTTGATGGTGATAGGTTTATTCAGGTACTACAGGTCTTCTTGTTTCAGCTGTGGGAGGCTAAAACCCTCCATAAAATGGGAATTGAAGGAACCTACCTCAATATAGTCAAAGCAATCTAACAAAAAATCCACAGCGAGTATCATTCACAATGGGGGAAAAACTGAAAGCCTCCCCCTAAAAATGGGGGACAAGACAAGGTTGCCCCTCTCACCACTTCTATTCAATATAGTAATGGAAGTGCTTGCCATAGTAATCAGAGAAGAAAACCACATTAAGGGCATCAAGTAGGCAAGGAAGAACTCAAGCTTTCACTATTTAGATGACATGATATTATACCTAGAAAAACCTACACTCTACCAAAAGTTCCTAGAAAAAACAGATACCTATAGTAGAGAGTGGCCGGTAAAATAAACAATAACCAAAAGTCAATGGTTTTCCTATATACAAATAACAAATGAGAAAAAAAGAGGTATTAAGAAAACAATCCTAGGCACAATTGTGCCACAGAAAATCAAATGCCTAGGAATTAGTTTAACTAAAAATGTAAAGGACCTGTACAAAGAAAACTACAACACGCTGCTTTAAGAAATCAAAGAGGACATGAGGAAATGGAGACACATTCCCTGCTAATGTATTGGGAGAATTAACATTGTCAAAGCGGTAATACTTCCTAGAGCCTTATACAGATTCAATCTTGTCCCTATAAGGATACCCATGATATTTTTCAAAAGAAATTGACCAAACACTCCTGAAATTTGTATGGAATAATAAACACCCAGGAATAGCTAAAGCAATCCTTGGGAAAAGGAAGATAAGAGGCATCACCTGCCCCAACCTCAAACTGTGAGCACACAGTGGGAGTAATTAAAACAGCATGGTATTGGAGTAAAAACAGATCTATGTACTGATGAGTTGAGTATCCTGACACCCATCCTCAAATACATGATCATGTAATCATTGATAAAGGAGAAAAGAGTACTAAATGGAGCAAGGAAAGCCTCTTCAACAAGTGATGCTGGGAATACTGGCCAGCTACATGTAAAAAAATGAATGTGGACTCTGTCTAACACCATGCACAAAAAGTCAGATCAAAATGGATCAAAGATCTCAAAGTTTGACATAAATCCCTTAAAGTATGTAGAAGAAAATATAGGGAAAAGCCTCCATAACACTGAAGCTAAAGGCATCTTCAAAAATGAACCACTAACAAAGCAATTGGAAGCAAGGTAAATATATGGGACTACATGAAATAAAAAGCTTCTTCACCTCAAAAGAAATGGAGAGTGGGAAAGAATATTAACTCAATATCCATTTGATAAGGGGGTTGATATCCAGGATATATCAGGCACTGATAGAACTTTACAAGAAGAAAACACTCCAACCCCATCAAAAAATGGGGGAAGAAATTAACAGAAACTTCCAAAAAAGAAGACATCGAATGGCCAAAAGGCATATGAAAAAGTGTTCATAATCACTAATCATCAGATAGATGCAAATCAAAACAAAAATGAGATATTATCTCACACCACAGAGACTGGCAGACATCCAAAAGAGCAAGAACAATAAGTGGCATAGATGCCGGGACAAAGGGACTCTCACCCATTGTTGGTGGGAATATCGACTGGTACAGCCTTTTGGGAAACAATATGGACATTCCTCCCTAAACTATAAATTGAGCTCCCATTTGATCCAGCCATACCACTCCTGGAAATATACCCTGACAGGCCAAAAGCACACAGCAAAAACATCATCTACACTTCTATGTTCATAGCAGATTCTGGCTATTCACAATAGCCAGAATCTGAAACAAACAGAGTTCCCGAGAACAAATGACTGGATAAAAAAAACTGGGCACGGCTACAGAATGGAATACTATGCATCTGTTAGGAAAAATGAATTCATGAAATTTGCCTATAAATGGATTGACATGGAGAGGATCATGCTGAGTGAAATTAGCCAGAAGGAAAAGGATAAATATAGAATAACTGCATTTATTTGTGGAATATAAAAAATAGCATGAAACCAATATCCAAGGCCAGGCAACACATGGATCAGGAGGTCTTGACAGTGGTGAAATCTACTGAAAGTGTGAGAGTCAGAGATCACATACGACAGGGAAGGGGAACAGTGAGTTAATAATCATTGTAAATGATAATCCAGCCGAGAACTGAGCATTGAATATAGGCAAGGGGTATACATGATAACCTCTAAATGTATGTATTGCAAGCCACAATGTTTAAGAGAATGGAAAGAGAGAGATACAGAGGGGAGAGAGAGAGAGAGAGAGAGAGAGAGAGAGAGAGAAGGCCAAAATGCTGCCATGCCTGCCATAGAGGCAGACTGGGTGGGAATCAAGGGACATTGGTGGTGTGAAGTGAGCATTTCTAACCAAATCAATTCTAACCAAATAATTCTTATAACCAAGTCAAGTCTTAAATGGTGAATAAAGAATTATGTCACATGGGCCATTTAAATTAATAATTCAACAAACATTGTATAAAGGGAAATCAATGGAGATTCATATTCATACTATAGGCAGTTGCAAAGTGATGTTTTTCTTAATGCTTCAAACCATAGAGATCATTGTCTTTAATCCATTGACAAATTCAGCAAACATGTTCAAAGGGCTTACTCTGTCATGAGGCAGAAGGTCACACGACAGCCAGGTCTGCTCTCCCTCACACCTCTGGGCATATCTGAGGGACTGAAGTTCTCAGGATGGTGATGGCCTCAAGTACTTATTTCAGTGCTATCCAAACCACCATTATATTCTAGTTCTGTGAAAACGCCCTTTTCCACAGACTTGGGAGTATGGAAACTCATACTGAAAATTTGACAAAATGTGGGCGTTTTATCTTGACAAAATGTAGGCGTTTTTATCTCACAGGAAGGCAAGCACACACAGACAAATATTATAAATATATGCAGATAATTGCCAATGCTGGTGGACCCAGTTACTCCCCCTCCCTGCCTTTCTTTCTCTCTTTTCCTTTCTCATCAGCTGTTCTTCTAAATTCTCAATACCAACTTTCAAATTCTCATTTGTTTCCTAGGTACAGTATCTAAGAAACAAATGTGAATTTGAAAGCACTTCTTTCTCAAGCCAGAGTAGGGCCCCAGAGCCTCTTTTTCCCATAATTTGCTCTTTCTAAATATCTTTCTAAACAAAGATTTTCAGTTCCCTATGAACTTTGGTGATAGGTATGCAGTTTTTAAAATCATTTTTAAAAGAGAGTCGGGGGCAGGGAGTCATTTGGTTCAGTCTATAAAACTGCTGTCAGGGGGCTTATGGCAGCACAAATGTCCCTGTGTACTCAAGGACTCAAGCTCAGTCCCCAGCACTGCATGCCCCCAGCATTGCCACCTGTGACCCTGGGGACCCCCCAGGACTTCAAGGTCTAGCGCTGAAGCATCAGGCTGGAATCCACGGAGGGGCCATTGCATGCCTAGTCCCTGCCAGGAAACTGAGATGTCTGAGAGAGCAGCTGGGCTAAGCCCAGGTATGGCATACAGGAGGCGTATGCTCTGTTCCCAACTCATATGGCCCTCTCATCCCTGCAGAGGCAAACCCTGAGGAACAACTTTGGGAGCAGCTCTCAGTAATGCTGGGTACAGTTCAGAAACAAACAAAAATAAATTATGGAACTCGAGTCGATGGTTTAGACAGAGATTTTTACCAGAATCATACAAAGAAGATCATGTAATTCAAACCCAGAAAAGTCTGTTTTCCTCCACCGTTTCAATATGTCATGTATAACTTTATGTCTTATATTAAAGTTAGTTTTAAAACATAGAACAAAGAGGAAATAAAGATAACTTGGAAGGAGTAAAATTAAAATCATATCTGCTTGAGAGGTCAACAACATGAAAAGAGAAACAATGGGGTGGGAGAGAATTAAAATTCACAGGTCTTGAGAAGAGGTGGAATATTCAGTACGTCCAAAGAGCTTCTCCACAATTCAACAACAACAAAAAATCACCATGCAGAGTTTAAAAGGTTAAAGGCCTTAATGTACAGTACTCTTCAAAGAACCTATAATAGGAGTCAATAAATACATAAAAGGATGTTGAATATCACTAGCATTAAGCAAATGCTAATCAAAATGACAAAGTATTATCACTTCACTTTGACCAGGATGATGATTTCCACCCTACCAAAAAGAAAATACTAAACATCAGTTGTAGAAAAATATACTGTTGTGCATTGGTGGTTAGAACGTAAGAGTGGAAATTCTGTGGGAGTTTGACGCTTCCTCATAAGCAGAATTGTCATTCAACCAGGTAGTTCTCCCTCCCATGGAATTATGCTTCCAAGTTATTGAAAGCAGGGCCCAGAGAGATACCTGGGTTCTCATGGCAACCTGATTCCTAGTAGCTGAAAATCAGAAGGCACATGTTTGTCCAACTACACATTTGTCTACTACAAATAAATGTATAAATACAATGCATATATGCATGAGAAGAGTTCTCAACTCTCATAAGAGCATCCCCATGTCTACTACATTAATTAAGCATGAATTTTAAAAAACATGTCAACTGAGAAGATGATATGAATTTGCTATTTAATGATTACAGATATTCTTGGCAGGTGACTAAAAAGTAGCAGAAATTGACAGTGATAAAATCTGCACAAATTATTAATGTATTTCATACCAGGACATTATACATTTTAATAGTTAAAATGCTTTAATAATTAAGATTAGGTTATGTATGTTTTGCCACAATAAAGCAATAGTTTTTAAGATTATATATATATTTATGATCTTCCTGTAAAGCATTCTTTAGGATAATGGGCCACTGACTGATCCTAATTAAATCAGATACAAGAGTTATTTTTCACTTTGAATGCCGTCACTGAAAATGATTATTCCAGAGTGAAGGAAATGAGTAAAATTCCGAGGAAATTGTGTTCAAAGACAGAAGAATGAATTCTTTTCTGGAAAGTCCCTCAGGCTAGTGACCAAAACATGTTATAGAAAAGTGATATTTTCCTAATCAGGTTACTAAATAAATATTTTGTTTTATATATTTTTGATGAGGTTAATCCAGTGTTTGCCATAGTATAATATAATCAATTTTTCTTATTTTTATTATTTATCCTATAGTACCATGAAATGTTATTTTGACTATTAACTAACCTTAAATAAGATTGGGGGAAGACAAATATTCTTACATAAGAAAAATACTGGTCCAGGAGGAAGGGAAGACAAGGAGAGGGAAGGACAGAGGGTACTAACCAGTTTAATATCACTCTTTTTTTCTTATTAAGAAAGTTCTGATTTTGTTCAGAATACAAACAGTAGTGTCTGAGATCTCATACCATGATTCTCTGTTGCACAGAGGGGGAACATATGACATAATGTAAGTAAAAAGGTAGGCACAAGGAATTCTGGGGAAAGCACTGTTATCCTGACACAAAACCATTCCTTCATTCTAAAAAATCTGACATTCCTACTAAATGAATGAGAGGAATAAGACTGGACAACTGTGACATTTTGCTGCCATAAAATGATCTAAGAATAAGTCTAGACACAAAGTATGGCAAAAAGACTCTGGGAGCAGAGAGATAGTATAGTGGGAAGTCATTTACCTTGCAAGCATCTGATCCTGGTTTGATCCTGGCACACCCACATGGTCCGCTAAGCTTCACAAGGAGGGATTCCTGAGTGCAGAGCCAAGACAGGAATAAAGCCCTGAGCAGCACCAGGTATGTCCCAAAAACAAACCTAAAAAAAGAAAGGAAGATGCAAACAAGATGGGCCTGAGAAGAGCATAATATTGTAGCATCAAGATAGAGGCCAATATTGTGTACCTCTAGACTTCCTGTTTAAAGAACAGTAATTCATATTTCATTAAGGTCTATGGTCAGTCTCCATATCACATAGTTGAACCCAATCCTAAAACAGTTCTGAATTCTTAAATTTCATCTTTAAAGACTACTAGAGTTGTGGCAGCTTTTGAAAAGTTTCCACTAGAGATCAAGAAAGGGATTATAAAAAGAAAACCTGTGATGTGAAACAAAGGCTCCTGAGTTTTTAAAAGCAAACTTCAGAAACTCAACAAAGTCTCATGGTCTCATAAAGATGACGCAAGTGACAATGCAACAAAGGTTGACAAAGTCGGAAAGGGGTGAGGCAAACAATAGGGTCCATGTCAGGATGGACCGGAATGCCATTGCAGGCGACCGAGGAGGCCAAGTCCGGTTCCTCCTACTTCTGGGCAATTGAGATCAGATTAGGTTCCTTCCTTCTTGGTTTCCAACTATGTTAATAGAAGAAACTTGATTCCATACCCCCAGGTGAAAGGGAGCATGTAAATAGGCACTGATGTGTGACTGCAGCTACAGGTAAGCAACTCTCAGAAAGCAGAGGGAACCTGCAAGGGGTGACAAAATCCTACAATTTACTATAACTTGGACACAACTGGAGATTATTGTGTTCAGTGCAGTAAACCAGAAGAAAGTCAAACACAGGATGGTCTTGCTTTCTATGTTTTATCAAATAACTAGATGTGGAGATGCAGGCTTTATGGGGAGAGAACTTGATGACCTTGACTCCAGAATATATTAGCCAGGAGATAACAGAGAAAGGGAAAGACATTCAGTGGGAAATCAAGAGGAAGCAAAGTGGTGGAGCAAGGACAGTACAGAGGAGAGCTATAGCTGTTCCTCCAAACTGCCAAGTCACCCTTCAAGAGTAGGAGATTCAAACCACAACAATACAACTTCAAAATGTGCCCATCAAAGAAGCCTGGGGTTGGGGGGCTATGGGGACACAGAAAACTCCTGGGAACAGTGCTGGTGGAACAGGACTGGTGCTTGAAAATAATATGCCTGAAACCCAACATTGAGGGATTTTGATAAATCTTAGTGTTTTAATAAAAATAAAAGCAGTGAGGGGCCGGAGCGATAGCCCAGCGGGTAGGGCATTCGCCTTGCACGGCCGGCCTGCGCCGGCCCAGGTTCAATCCCGGCATCCCGTATGGTCCCCTGAGCACTGCCAGGAAATTCCTGAGTGTAGAGCCAGGAGTAACCCCTGAGCGTCGCCGGTGTGACCCAAAAAGAAAAAAAATAAAATAAAAGCAGTGAAGGAAAAAAAACACTGAATCCCTTAAGCAATGATGCTCCCCAGCTTGCTGTGGCTCCAAGGGTGACTCCTGAAAGAGGGACTCTGAGAGCACCAGGAAAGATATGCCAAAGAAATAAAATCAACCACCACCCTCAGGAGCTGACTTCAGTCCCACTTGCGAGTTCCTCAGCTCCTCTGCAGAAGTCCTGCAGAAGACAGAAGTTCATTCTAGTTTGATCAGCAGCGTGCTTGCCAAATCTAGGCAAGACAGCAACTTCTAGGAAGCCAGTGTATATAATGCAATAGTGTTCTCTAAGCCAAACACATTCAGTGCCACTGCACTGACCTAAAGAGAGGCTTCCAGGGCCACATCTAGCAATGCTCAGGGCTTACCCCTGGCTCTACAGTCAGGCATCATTTATGGCAATGCTAAGTGGATATGGATTGCCAGGAACTAAACCACGGTAGACAGTGTGGTTGGCAAGTATGTGTCTTTCCTGCTGTACTATTGCTCTGCCCCTGAAGATGGCATTATTTATGCCACAATTATCAGGAATGTTTCCTTAGTGTAAACATGCATTATCTAGGTACAATCCCCAAAGCACACCAACAAGAATCCAGAACCCACCATATGTGTTGTGTTGTGATGTATTTGGGGAAGGGGGAAATTTACTGTTTGTTCGATTTTTCAAAATATGAAATTTTGTTAGTTAGAGACTGTCGAGAATGCTGCCGGGGGTCCCCAACAGTGCCGGGAAGCGAAGTTCCCTTCTACCTCTGAAGCCGGGGGGAATGGATGAAGACTCAGGAATCTGATGCAGTTTTAAAAGGCTTTACTTATCACAGGTTCAGGCATACAATCCACAACAGGAAAAAAACCCTGTGCTTAGGATTCCTGGCTAGAACCCCAGCCACGTGTAGGCCAAAATGGCAACCACCACGTGTAAAGGCCCTGTAAAGAGGAGACAAAGACAAGACTCCCAAGAAGGGTGTGGAGCTCACAAAAGAGAGAGCCCAAAAAGAGAGCAAGAGAGAGGAAGCAGGCTAGTTTTATACCCTGCAACTCAGACCTCCCTCCCACTGTTATGGAAAGCAGGGAGGGTCAAATGCCCTCAAGTAATTTCTCCCAGCACCTCACCTAGGCCCTTTTTATATGCTAATGTCTTGAGCCAAGATCTGCCTGGAAAACCTTCTATAGAGTAGAGAAGGGGGTTTCAGAGATGGCTTGTCTCTGTACCAAAGTCTAATATTAGTACCAGTTAAATATTTCTCCAAGCCTTCACAAGTCCCGTCTACTTCACGGTAGTTTTGTATTTTAGTTGCTTTTGAGTTACCAGGGAGCCATGCTTGCTTGCTTGGAGGCAAACAGCATTTCTCTCTGGTCTAATTATTTAGGGATCCAACGTGGCCAGGCAAATATGCTGGTAAGATCTAGCTAGTCCCACGATGATTGTGGTAGCATGAGAGAATATTTATACCAGCTAGTACAGAATACATGGTCAGATAAACTGCCACATTTAGACTACCCCCTTATCTACAAAGTGATTTGCAGGCGGCAATTCAGAGCAGATGCAGAGACTCTTAGAGGAGTCCTGCAACAAGGGACAACTATAAAATCATAAAACACGTGTTTGTCTCTGCAATGTCTGAAGTCTCAATCTCTGCAATGTCTGAACTCCCAACATTTATTTAGCAGACTGAGAGCTCCTTTCTAGGGAGCAATGGTTAGGGGCAAATGTGCCAGTATTCACCCTTACTTTTTTAAAGAATGCTCGCTGCCATGAAGTTTTTGAGAATGCGTTTCACCATGGGATGGCCCCAAGGTCAGCTAGCTGAGCAGTCAAAGGTTCTGCTTTTCTGATGAACTGGGAGTGAATCTTCTGAACTCCCTTCTTCTGTGTGAACACTAATACGAATCAAGAGTTAGTAGTGGGTGCAAAAATATTCCCTGATTTCAAAAAGAGACGCTTCAGCCTGAACGCACTTCCTCCTCCAGACAAAGCGCTATTCTGAACATTCCCGCCTGAGCTTCACCGGCTGTTCTAACAGCCCCTTGTTGCAGCAACCTACTACGAAGCATTTGTCTGTCCCTGGACTCAGTCCCCATCAGTCCGATCTTCAAACTGTACGTGCTGTGCGAGCTGTTACCCTACTACTACATTTCACTCTCAGAATTCTTGAAAGATCAGATTCTTCTTACACCCTTTGATCCTCACCAGTCAATAAAAAGTTAATCTCCTGCAATCTGGTTTCCACCTCCACAACTGCCAAAACTGCGTTTTCAAATATCACCAAATGGAACAGCTGGTCCCAGTCTGGATATAAATCCATGTCCTTCTACTGCATTAACCCCACACTATCCTTTCCCGCCCCTTCATTAACAAAATTCCATATTGTGTTGAACAAAAAATAAATAAACACGAAATTTTCACACACCCCCTGCCAAACATCGCAACACAACACAAATGGTGTGTTCCGTTCTTGGTGTGGTTTGAGGATAGTACCAGACAATGCAAGATTAGTCTCAGCTAATCTTGGTATCCCAAGGTCCAAATTTTTCTCCTCTAAATACCTAAACATCTACATTCTAGAGCTTTAACTGCCACTGATCTCTGTACTGTTCACATTTTAATGCTGACAATTTTGTAGGTTTTTGTAACTTTTAGTTCATTCCTCTGTGTTAATGAAGAGTCCCAGAGAAACAATTAAATGGAACAAAACATTTAATTGTTTAAATGGAACAAAACATTTAAAAGATTTTGGACAAACTTTTTAAAAATTATCTTATTTCAAATAAATGTTCCATTTCCTTGAGCTGCTATCTGAGGAATGCCAAAATAAAGTGATATAGTTTTCTGGGATGGGGAGTGCATGATTTGTATGTAGAAGGCCTGAACTGAATCCTTAACAACACATGGTTTCCTGAGTTCATGTTGAAAGCAAGGGACCAATGTCCCATTCCTCAGATAAGCAATACCACCTGTACCAGGAATTACCATTCTCTAAAACATACTTTGTGGTGTAAACAATAAATATGACACACAAAGAAGTGAAGTGGCTCCATGAGGGCAACAAAGGCAGGAAAGAGTCAAGATCACTGGCCCAGTCTAGAAGTTCATAATCTTTTGATGATACTGCATTACAAAAGAAATTTCACTAAATACAAAAAAAAATCTCTGCATTTGCATTTTTCATTATGAAAGCTTAATTTTGCATGTTAGTCATCCATTGCAAATGAATCTATTAGTGTTTCAGGCCCCAGAATGACAGAAACAACCTTCCTGCCCACAAATGCAGAGAGAGAATAGAATAATAAATGCAGACACAATCAAACAAAAAATACATGAATTATATGAAAAATATGTTTCTTAGTAAATCAAGTATCTTATTTGAGCATTTACCAAATTGTGTGGTTTTCTAGGGTGTTTAAAAAATATTTCTCTGAAATAAATAACCAATTTATTTTGAAGTGTAGCTAATATGGTTCTGTTGGAGGTTGCACCAACTTAGCATGAATATACAAAATTTAGATATATTAAATTTTTTTGGTTTTTTAATTTTTTTATTTTTGGGCTACATCCAGTGGTGTTCAAAGCTTATTTCTGACCGGCAGGCCCCTCAGGGATCACTCCTGGTGGGATTTGGGGACCATATGGGATGCCAGGGATTGAACCCAGGTCAGCCATGTGCAATGCACTGTACTTCACCCTACCCACTGTACTACTACTTTGGCCCCTACACTTATTTGGTTTTAATAAAATAATTTATTCTAAAAATATGTAACTTAAATTTAGTAAGTCCAGTAAGATACCTTGATATCATTTACTAAAGTAGTACATTTTTTTTCTTTGTTTATTTTGTTTTTTTTATTTGAGGCCATACCTGGTTGTTTGTGGGGGCTCAGTCCCGGCTTTGAACTTAGGAAAAATACTTGGTACTGGGTACCTGCTGTCAATCTGTCTCTGGCTCTAAATTAATAAACTTTTAATATAAAATGAAAGAAGAGTGGGGGAGAGTCAGGGAAACTTTGATCACTGATCAGGGAACACGAGTGACTGGTCAACATTTAGCTGATGTATTTTCCATAACTAAAATCTATGCTTAATGCATGCACTATGTTCTCTCTATAGAATGAAGATCGAGAGGTTTTATACTGATTAGAATGTTCAAACACTAGGACCTTTTCCTAGGTAAATGGCAAGTGCTAAGCACTGTTCTGAGAAAGCAGAAAGCAAGGACTATGTAGACACCATAGTCTCCACCAGGAAGCCTGAGCCTGGGATCAGGGCATCAACCATAATGTCCGCATACAGCCTTCCTTCCTTCATGAATCCAGAATGAATCTAACACAGCCACTGAAATAAGACCACTGTGGTTTCAAATGACCCTATATGGCACTTAGGCACAGAAGATTATGTATCTTTTGCCATCTTCTGGTTTAATTTGACCTAAAGATAAGGGTGTATTATTTTTTTAATTATACCACCATGAGATACACAGTTACAAATATGTTCATGATTGGGTTTCAGTCATACAGTTTTCCAGAACCACTAGTCCCTCCACCATTGCACTACTTCCCACCAGTCTCTAAGGGGATCCTTATTCTTCTTCTCTCTCTCTCTCTCTCTCTAGCTATCTGTCTATCTATGGGATTAGCTATCTATCTATCTCTCTCTCTCTCTCTCTCTCTCTCTATCTATCTATCTATCTATCTATCTATCTATCTATCTATCTATCTATCTGACTGTCTCTCTCCCTCTCTCCAATCTCTTAAACATTGTGATTTGCCATATATACATTTATGAGTTATCATGCATATCCCTTTGCCTACATTCAATGTTCAGTTCTACTGTGGAGTTTTCATTTCCCCACAATTAGTAGAACACTAGTATATATTTATAATAAACTAATGAATGGAGTCATTCTATATCTGTCCTTTACCTTCTGACTAATTTCACTTAGCATGATAATCTCTCGTATCCATCTATTTGCAGGTAAATTTCATGACTTTGTCTTTTCTGACAGCTTCATAGTATCCCATTGTAGATGTACCAGAGTTCCTTTAGCCAGTCTTCTGTTTTCATGCATTCAGTTTGTTTCAGATTCTGGCTACGGTGAATAGTGCTGCGATGAGTATCAAAGTGCAGATCGTGGTTTATTCTGTGTGTTTTGGGTCTTCAGGGTATATTCCCAGGAATGGTATATTCCCAGGAGTGATATTGTGAGTCAAATGGGAGCTCAATATCAAGTTTTTTGGAGGAAGGATGGCTCAACATCCGCAAGTCAATCAACATAATACATACATCATATCAATGAGAAAATAAAAACCATATGATCATATCAATACATGCAGAGAAAGCATTTGACAAGATCCAATACCCATTCATGATTAAAAAAAAAAACTCTCCGTAAAATGTAATTGAAGGAACTTTTTCTCAATATAATCAAAGCCATCTACTCCAAGCTCAGAGAGAGCATCATTCTCAATGGGGAAAAACTGAAAGCCTTACACTTAAGATCGGGAAAAACAAGGTTTCCCACTCTCACCACTTGTATCAATATAATACTGTAAGTACTAGCCATAGAAATCAGGGAATAAAAAAGGATTTTAAGGGCATCCAGATAGGAAAGAAAATGGCAATCTCTCACTATTTGCAGATGACATGATATTATACCTAGAGAACTCTAAATTCTCTACCAAAAATCTTCTAGAAACAATAGATACCTATAGTAGAGTGGAAGGGTACAAAATCAATAGCCAAAAAGTCAATGGCCTTCCTTTATGCAAATAATAAAAAGAAGATAATAATATTAAAGAAACGACCCCATTCACAATTGCACCACAGAAAATAAAATACCTAGGAATCAGAATGACTAAGAATGTAAAGGATCTCTACAAAGAAAACTAAAAACGTTGATTCAAAAAAAAAAGAGGACCTGAGGAAATGGAAACACATTCCCTGCTCGTGGATTGGGAGAATTAACATTATCAAAAGTAAATAAAGTCAACTCCTTGCTTGTTAAAACTTAAACTAAGTTCCTAAAGTTTTATAAAACAAATTAAACTACTTATTATTAAACCTGATGTTTTAAAAAGGCTAATCACATCACTTAAACAATCAATTTTTCTCATTCTTAAGTTAAATTAACTGTGCTTGAATGGATATATTTTCAGAAAAGCAAAACAAACTTTGAAAATTGTTGCTGTGGTAATGTGAAAAACCTCCTAATTTGTTTTGTCAGAGCTTTCAACATTCTTCTAAAAGTACAGAGTGTAGTAATTAGCCTTCATTTCTTTAACAATTATTGCCAATTTTCTGTACAATCATGTTTCAATATCTGGTACTAAAATAATGTGAATTCAGAGATTAGATTTTGGAAATGGAGAAGAAGCTGTGAAATGTAGAACTCAGATAAAAATGAATAGATTCATATGAAATAATATACTACAACCCTTGTCCAAACTGCCTTATGAGCTAAGTTCTTTGAATTTATATTACTATAACAAAAGGAACATATTAATTTAGGATACTTTACATAGACCTTCATATTAAACGAATATATTTCATCATACAAAAAATTAAGCTATATTTTTTCTTACTCCTATTTCAACAATAACCAGGATCTTTAACCAAAATATCTACCCCCGACCCTTCTGCATTATTCAGCTACATTTTTATTAACAAGATGTTTAAATGTATAAATTTGATGGAATAATTTACTTTAACATCAAGATTGTTTCTTTTTTTTTTGAGGGGTACATT
>JAJIBD010031697.1:92500-167202 GCA_021461705.1 Cryptotis parvus | reverse complement strand
TGTCTGTGTAGGAGACTCTGCATGTCTGTGGGAGACTGCATTTCTTTGGGAGACTGCGTGTCTGTGAGAGACTGTGTGTCTGTGTGGGAGACTGCGTGTCTGTGAGAGACTGTGTGTCTGTGTGGGAGACTGCGTGTCTGTGTGGGAGAGTGCGTGGTCTGTGTGGGAGACTGCTTGTCTGTGGGAGACTGCTTGTCTGTGTAGGAGACTGCATGTCTCTATGAGAGACTGCATGTCTGTGTGGGAGACTGCGTGTCTGTTGGAGACTAAGTGTCTGTGTGGGAGACTGCGTGTCTGGGAGACTGCATGTCTGTGTGGGAGACTGTGTGTCTGTGTGGGACACTGTCTGTGTGGGAGACTGCGTGTCTGTGGGAAACTGCGTGTCTGTGTGGGAGAGAGACTGCGTGGTCTGTTGGAGACTGAGTGTCTGTGTGGGAGACTGCGTGTCTGGGAGACTGCATGTCTGTGTGGGAGACTGGCGTGTCTGTGTGGGACACTGTCTGTGTGGGAGACTGGCGTGTCTGTGGGAAACTGCGTGTCTGTGTGGGAGACTGCATGTCTGTGGGAGACTGCGTGTCTGTGGGAGACTGCGTGTCTGTGTGGGAGACTGCATATCTGTGGGAGACTGTCTGTGTGGGAGACTGCGTGTCTGTGTGGGAGACTGCGTGTCTCGGAGACTGCATGTCTGTGTCGGAGACCGCGTGTCTGTGTGGGACACTGTCTGTGTGGGAGACTGCGTGTCTGTGTGGGAGACTGCATATCTGTGGGAGACTGCATGTCTGTGGGGAGACTGCGTGTCTGTGTGGGAGACTGCATATCTGTGGGAGACTGTCTGTGTGGGAGACTGCGTGTCTGTGTTGGAGACTGCGTGTCAGTGGGAGTCTGCGTGTCTGTGTGGGAGAATGCGTGTCTGTGTGGGATACTGCATGTCTGTGTCGGAGACTGTGAGAGACTGCTTGTCTGTGTAGGAGACTGCATGTCTGTGTGGGAGACTGCATGTCTGTGGGAGACTGCGTGTCTGTGGGAGACTGCGTGGTCTGTGTGGGAGACTGCGTGTCTGTGTGGGGAGTCCGTGTCTGGAGAGACTGCTTGTCTGTGGGAGACTGCTTGTCTGTGTAGGAGACTGCTTGTCTGTGGGAGACTGCAGTGTCTGTGGGAGACTGCATGTCTGTGTGGGAGACTGCGTGTCTGGGAGACTGCGTGTCTGTGTGTGGGAAACTGCGTGTCTGTGTGGGGAGACTGCGGGTCTGGGAGACTGCATGTCTGTGTGGGAGACTGCATGTCTGTGGGAGACTGCGTGTCTGTGTGGGGAGACTGTGTCAGTGTGGGAGACTGCGTGTCTGTGGGAGACTGCGTCTGTGTGGGAGACTGCGTGATCTGTGGGAGACTGCATGTCTGTTGGGAGACTGCGTGTCTGTGTGGGAGACTGCTTGTCTGTGTGGGAGACTGCGTGGTCTGTTTGGGAGACTGCGTGCCGTGTGGGAGAGTGCATGTCTGGGAGACTGCGTGGTCTGTGTGGGAGACTGCATGTCTGTGGGAGACTCCGCATGTCTGTGTGGGAGACTGGGCGTGTCTGTGTGGGAGACTGCGTGTCTGTGGGAGATTGCGTGTCTGTGTGGGGGGACTGCGTGTCTGTGTGGGAGACTGCATGTCTGTGGGAGACTGCGTGTCTGTGTGGGAGACTGTGTCAGTGTGGGAGACTGCGTGTCTGTGTGGGAGACTGCATGTCTGTGTGGGAGACTGCGTGTCTGTGTGGGAGACTGTGTGTCTGTGTGAGAGACTGCGTGTCTGTGGGGAGACTGTGTGTCTGTGGGAGACTGCGTGTCTGTGTGGGAGACTGGCGTGGTCTGTGTGGGAGACTGCGCGTCTGTCTGTGGGAGGGACTGCGTGTTTATGTGGGAGACTGCATGTCTGTGGGAGACTGCATGTCTGTGTGGGAGACTGCATGTCTGTGTGGGAGACTGCGTGGTCTGTGTGGGAGACTGCGTGTCTGTGTGGGAGATTGCGTGTCTGTGAGGGAGGGACTGCGTGGTCTGTGTGGGAGACTGAATGTCTGTATGTTATTTCTGGGTCAGCTGATTTCAGCCCTCTCAGGGCCTTAAAATGACAGAACGTCCTCAGCTGGACCGTAGAGGTCCGCTTTGCAGGACTATAGAGTCTCACTAAACAATATTGTTGTTCTGGCAAGGTGAGTAGGGTTGGGTTCAAACCCGAACCCACATACTAGACAACTTTTATCAGACCACACTGACATTACACAGACACATCCTAACTCCGTAACCCCCACCCCACCCCTGCTGCTGAACTCACTATCTTTTTATTTTTCTTTTGGGTCACACCCAGCAATGCTCAGGGGGTTACTCCTGGCTCTGCACTCAGGAATTACACCTGGCAGTGCTCAAAGACCATATGGGAAACTGGGGACCAAACCTAGGCCTTCGAGTGCAAGGCAAATGCCTTACCTGCTGGACTTTGGCTCCAGCCCCTCAAGTTAGACTTTCTGAGCCTCCACAGCTGAGCAACCTGCCCCGCTCAGAGCAGGAGCCACAAATCCTCTGGGAGTCTGAGAGCTGGCATCGTTCATTTGCCGTCCCGTATTGCTTTTGTATCTGAGAGACTCAGACACATGGTGCAGGGCTGCTACCGGCTCTCCCTGTGCCCAGCTGATCATGAGGTGCCCAGGAGAGAAGGTGGGTCTAGCCTTGGCCCGCCATCCCAGCAGAACCTTGCAAGAAGCCAGAGGACCCCCCACACCATGAGGGCCGCCATTTTCAACATCTGGACTCTACAGCTCGTCAGAGCTCCACCCAGCAGAAAAGCTGATCTTTCCCATCTCGTTCATCAATATATGCACAAGATGAGGGGCTACTACAAGAGTCGTATTTGATATGCCCGTGTCGTATTTGATATGCCAAAAACCAGTAACAATTATAGACCTCATTCCCATGACCTGATGGAATGGTTTGAGGCTCTTTATGTTCCTGGAGCAAGCAGATGCCCTTGGGCTACACTTGCATGTGACAGGACGTATGGAGAAGTTACTGGTGCCCGCCGAGCAAATCGATGAAGAACGGGAAGACAAGTGATAAAAGTGAGTAAATCAAGCAGTTTCTGCTGGCCTGGGAGTCAGCCAAAGTGACTTGGGGGTCCCCACACCCCACAGGGGGCACACAGTATGCAGTGTGGAAGAGGGCTGCCAGCTTCAGCCTGTCTTTTTCTCAGGTGTATTGTTACCCTACAACCTGCTGGGTCCTTCAAAACGAAAGATTGTTTCGAACAACAGGAGCTGGGCATGCACTCCCCACCCCATTTACCTGTTCCTGTGAGAGCCCCACTTCTGCCGGAGCTGGATGCCTCCTATCCCACACTGCCTATGAGGAAGCAAGGCCCAGAGAGCTTTAGCCATTTCTCCCAGCTCACACAGCATAGCCAGGGGCTGAGGCTCATTCAGGTAACTTCTGGCTCAGGTTCTGTGCCCCTTACCGCCAAAGAACTGATGCCTAGTCGGCTCCATCCTGCTGGGAGGTACACTTTCTTTAGCTCCATCTGTCTCCCCTGCACCCATCTCAAATGCCAGATATGTGGGCTGAGCAAAGGAGGAACACACAGGAAACTGCAGGCCAGAGCTCTGGTGAACTGGGGTTCAGAACCCACAGCAGGTGTGTGTGTGTGTGTGTGTGTGTGTGTGTGGTTGTGCGAAGTTCCTCTGCTTTTTAGTCCCTGCAGGCCCTAGATCCGACCTCCCCCTGGCACCTTCTCAACATTAGTGGACGCCCAGAGGTGCTTGATGCTGCCCTGTCCACGAGGCAGGCTCCACGGCCTCCTCCCCTCCTGCCCGGGGCACTCTGTGCGCCCTGAGCTCCTTGGCAATTATCATTTCAATAATTCATCTGGCAATTAATCACAGCCTGCCCCACGGCGTCTGCTCTGCTCTGAGTCGTGCCTTATTTCAAAGCGCAATTGTTTAACTTCCCAGGAGCAGCATATGCTGCCTCCCTAATGGAATGGGCCTGCTGGTGGTTTATCTCCCACAGTTAATCAAACCAGAAGGAGGTGGAGGGGACCCCATGCAGGTAGGTGGCTCCTGGCCGAGGTGGGCATGGGAGACCCTGCGGGGCTTCTGGAAAAATCATCTTCCCCAGCTTCCATGAACACACCACCACAAATACCCCCACTCCACAGCAGCCTCTCTATGGGGCTCACTTTCCACTGAAGGCACTTCTGGGGCGTGAACCAGGAAATGAGATGTCCCAGCAGGGTCATGCCTGTTAATATCTGAACTGCCCACCAGGGGAAGTTTCTTCCCTTCCTCCTGCCTCAGTCTCATAGCTGAAATGTCCCACTCCTGAGATGTGTGGAACAAAACACGGCACTTGCCTTCCTGGAAGCCAGGCAAGCATCAACAAATTTAATCTTCACAATGATACAGAAGATGTTTTGGTTATTTCCCTTTGGTGCAGGCTCAGAAATAGGAGCAGAGGAAGTCCAAAGGGTGTGGAGACTCGGGAAGGCCCAGCAAAGATAACAGTGAGGAGTTTTCAGGTATGAGGGAGTCGGGTGAGGCTAAGGAGATTTGCCAGAGATGGGTGGGAACCCCCACCTAGCTGCAAAGAGGCCAGCCTCTTCCCTGCCTTTTCAGAAAAGAAATGGCTTTTTTTTGGGGGAGGAGGTGCCACACACAGCGATGCTCAGGGGTTACTCCTGGCTCTGCACTCAGGAATTACTCCTGGCGGTGCTTCGGGGGACCATATGGGATGCCAGGATCAAACCTGGGTTGACTGTGTGCAAGGCAAATGCCCTCCCTGCTGTGCTATCCCTCCAGTGCTCAAGAAAAGACTTTATGGCAGGTCACTTGATCACTTGATCACTTGACATCCCATTATTCATCGATTTGCTTGAGTGGGCGCCAGTAACATTTCCATCTGCCCCTATCACGTGCCAGTGTAGCCCAATGGCATCTGGTTGCTTCAGGAATATGAAGAGCCTCAAACCATTCCTTCAGGGTCTTGACAAAGTCTGACCGTCTTGTAGGTGGGCGGCCACGTGATCTTTTGACATTTCATGGGATCCAGTCGGTAACAGCTTTAGTTCAGTGGTCATCTCCAAATCACATTACATGTCCAGCCCATCTGATTTTCGATGCCTTGGCAAATGAGACAGCGTCCCTGACTCTGGAACAGTGATGGAGGTCGGAGCTCTGGATTCCTTCTCTCACTTGAGTGAGGCGTGATATTCCAAGCATACCTCTTTCGATTCCTCTTTGGGAGATCCGAATAGCATTATCATCCTGCTTTCCGTAGGGCCCAGGTCTCTGAGGCATATGTTAATGCAGGGAGAACAGTGGAGTTGAAGTGATGTGCCTGGAGCCGGAGGTTCTTTGTCCTTTTAGCTATTTCTTCGATGACTTTGAAGGCATTCCATGCCGCTCTCTTCCTCCTGCGCAGCTCAGGTTTTAGGTCGTTCATCATGTTGATTTCTCGACCTAGGTACACATAACTGCTGCATTCAGAGATGTTTGTTCCATTGAGAGTGAATGGGGCCTCTGGAACTAGTTCATTTTTCATGATCATAGTTTTGTTGAGATTCAGCTGTAGACCTATCCTTCCACATTCTCGGTCAAAGTCAGCCAGCATTTGTGCCGCTTGGCTAATGTTTGGTGTTATTAGAACGATGTCATCAGCGAAGCAGAGGTGGTGCAGTTGCTGACTGGCAGGTCATGAGGCTCAAATCATTCTCCCCATTCGGGATTTCAGGAGCAGGAGGTATGTAGAGATATTGGGGGTCTTCCGGCTCCTGGTGATGGAAGGGGGATTCAGATGTTCTGTCCCGGACTTGACCCCATTGCCGCTGCTCTCCTGGGCAGAGTCACCAGGAGTTAGGGACAGGGTGAGGATATGTGACCTTGACCTCCAGAGACTCCAGTGGGAAGAGGCATGTCCTAGACAGACTAATTCCCGTGTCCATCTGGTGGACGATCTATAGCATCCAATGCGTGTATCAGGCCACACTGAGGCTGGGGAGATGTGCCTAGCCCATGGCAGGCTGCTGGTAAGTGCGCAGTGAGCAGAGGAAAGCCAAGCCCCTTAGACCTGGGGCCCGAAGGCGGTCTGAGAGCAGCGGAAGTTGCTTCTGGAAGAAGGAATTCGTCTTCCCAGCCTCTGCAGCTGCATCCCTCCCTGTGCCCAGCTGAGACAGGGGTTGATTTCTCTGCCTCGGTCTCCACCTCCGAGCTCCAGGGCAAACCTAGGATGTGGTGAGTCCAATGGGGGGGAGAGTAGCCCGAGCAATGCAAACTGCAGAGAAGGGCCCATTTCTGGATTGAGAGGTCCACGGGAGGGTATTTATAGAAGCAACCTTGGGGTGTGGGGCTGCTCATCTGCCTGGAGCTTCCCTCACAGTGTCTAAAGATAGAGCAGTACAGCATCTGAAGGACAGGGCTGCAAGACCTGTGGAGGCCCGCAGGGACCCGCTGCGCATAAACGCTGACTCTCCCTATGCCACTTGCTCTGCTCCATCCTGCTGCAGGCCCCAGAGATACATTCACAGCCTCCTGAGTCTAGGGCCTGTGGTGGCTTAGACCCTCCTCTGTCCCTGTCCAGAAAATTCCTCTCCTATAGCCTGCACTGGCCAGAGCAGGCGGGGTGCTCACTGCAAACTCCAGAACCACAGAACTCCAGGGAGCACAGTGCCCGACTCCCCTCACCTCTGCTGCTCCATCCAAATTCACACCAAGTTCCACAGCAGCCTGAGTCTGGCAGTACCTACCTTGGGGCAGTACTTGGTCCTTACCCACCTGCAGCCCTTTGAAGGGTCTCTCAGGCCTTCTGTGCCTTGACTCCCTTCCGAGGAAAAACCAGGAAAATTTCCAGTGGCCAATTCCAGATCTTTCAGCCCAAGCTTCTCTCTGTCTCTGTCTGTCTCTGTCTCTGTCTCTCTGTCTCTGTCTCTCTCTCTCTCTCTCTCTCTCTCTCTCTTTCTCTCTCCAGTGCTCAGGGATGACTCCTGGCTCTGCACTCAGTAATTACTTCTGGTGGTGCTTGGAGGCTATCTGTGGTGCTGGGAATCAAACTTGGGTTGGCTGCATGCAAGGCCAACGCTCTACTCCCCTCCTCACTGTACTGGCTCCAGCCCAAGGACCAGCTTCTAGAGGGAGGGTAAGGGGAGGAAGAGGAACAGGGAGGAAGCAGAGAAAGCAAAACCCTAGCAGGGTGTTCCTGGAGGCTGTGCCTGCAAGAAGGACTAAGTGGAAAGATTTAAAGCAGCATTAGGCAGATCTATTCAAAACGTTTCAATGACATTTTAGCAGTAACTCAGAGAACAATGAGATCCGTCTCCAAGGCCCTGTAGGGGGATGACCAAGTCTCATTAAAAGCAAAATCAAGCTTAGGAAAATACAAATGTACTCAGCATAGTACATTAAAAAAATTTTTTTCATGCCCAAATTCTATCTGAAGCCTTGAAATCTGAGGGTGGGACTGGGGCCGCTTGGGCTGGTCTCTGAGGATTAGCATCTCGGGAGGGCATCTGTCTGCTCCTGGCCAACTCTGGTTCCATCACCAGCATTCCATGTGTCCCATGGAGCCCACCAGGAGTGATCTCTGAGCACAGAACCAGAAATATAAGCCCTGAGCATCGCTGGGTGTACCGCCTGTCCTCCAACCCCAACTACACACAGAATATTAAGGCTGGGTTGGACAGGGTTGGATAAACCAGCATCTTATTTTTATTTTCTTGGTTTGGAGGCCACTCCCAGCAGTGCTCAGGGGCAACTGTAGCTGCCTACAGCAATTTGGAGAACTGGTGTCTTCAAGGCACCCAGCGATTTTGTACCCTCTGAAGCAATCCAGGGATGAGACTGTCTCTCCAGGTGTCTCTCCACTTTCTCCCCTAAGAGCAAGTGCTGGGGCTGGCCCTGGTGCACCCCCTATGAGATGGCTGTCGATGCAGAGGCCAGACCTCATGGACACAGCTCCCACCCGCCCGGGAGCCTGGGACCTTCACAAGGTGCCCTAGGGTGCTTCAACACCAACATGCATGTGCCCAGGACCTGTGACCCACCCACCCGCATGCGGCCCCTTGAGCCACTGGCACTGCCACCTTGAAGCTTTGCCTTCATGGAGTCCTGAGCTTTGTTTTTGTTTTTGGGCCACACCCAGCAAGGCTTACTTTCTGCTCTGCTTTTAGGGGTCACTTATTGCAGTGCAAGGGGATCCTATGGGATGCCAGCGATGAACCTTGGTCGGGGGTGTGCCAGACACATAGATGCCCACCCTGCTGGACCTCTCCCGCCCCAGGCCTCAGCTTTGGGCACCAGCTCAGCTTCGTGCTCACGGAAGTCCTGTGCCCTGAGCCCCTCGTCCTGTGCCGAGTTGGTGACTCCAACTTGGCAAAGCCCCTTTGCCTTAAAAGACCTTGGAGGCAGCTGCTGATCTCCTCTAGAAGATGCCCTCACTGCCCCTCTGGGATCCCCAGCTCTCAGGGAGTCTCCTCTGCCCTGCTTGGGGCTGGACGCAGAGGACACTTCTTCCCTCCCCAGCTCCCCGGATTTCTAGGTTCTTATCAGGTTGGTCGAGCACGCAAATTAACACTAGTCAGATTAGTGGGAGCAAGAGAACAAATTTAATTACATTCGCATGGAGGATCCCGCAGCTGTAAATTCCCGAGCAAACGAGAGCGACCAAGGGCATTTATCTGGGAGTTAAGAAAGCGGATCCGGGGTGTGGGGGGGGGCCAGGGAGGAGGAGGTGGTGACCTAGGGCAATCAGGTATCCTGTTATTTTCGGAGATACTCCCAACCAGGGTCACCTTTCAGTGGTGACACGTTTCCCAAAGGGCACCAAGGGACGCTCACTCACCCTCCCTTGGGCCACTTGATGGGGTGAAGCCTGGGAGTCTGGGTGGATTGTGGGGCCATGGAATGTGCAGGTTTTGTTCAAACCCAGATAGTATGCATACCCTTCACACACACACACACACACACACACACACACACACACAATTACTGTCCCTTCATCCCTGAATTTCACAGAGGAGGAAACTGAGGCTTGGGGTTGAAAGTGCGCTCCCCTCACCCAGTACCTCTGGGTCCCTGCAATCTAATTAACATTGGGCAGATCAGATGAGTAGGAGGAAAGAGCAAATTTAGGTGCACAGGAACGCAGAGCTCAACTTCAGCAAAGGAAAGGGGGCCTGACTGAGAGCTGGGATATGGGGATGGGGCTGCCTGGGGGAGGAGGGGCCTTCCATGATTATGAGGGTATCTCAGAAGAGATGAGGGGATCCAGAACAAGGTGTTTGCTGCTGGGTTTCAGGGATAGAAAGGTGATTTCACTACAAATGGGACTGGGGTGAAAAATACAAACGGACTTAGGTCACCCCTCCTCATTCTTGGCAAAGCCCCCATTTTCCTCCTGCTGGGTCAGTATTTCACCAAGTGAGGGGGGGTTACCTCATGGGGGGTGCTGGATGATTTTTTATAAGTATTTTATTATACCACCGTGAAATGTACAATTACAAAAGATGTTCATATTTGGGTCTTGGTCATACAGTGTTCCAGCACCCATCCCTCCACCAGTGCCCATCTCCCACCACCAATGTCCCCGGTTCCCTCCCCCTCCCCCAGCCCGCCTCCATGGCAGGTTCTTTATTTCTTTCCCTTTCTCTCTATCTCTTTCTCTTTTCCTTCCCTTCCAGATTGCCGATTACAGAACATACATTCAAGGGTTGTCATGTGTATCTTTTTGCCTGTACTTAATACTCAGTTCTATGTTGGTATTAGTATTTTTGACAATTGTTAGCACAGTTCCATTTTCTGTCTTACCTAGCCTCTGACTCCCACACGTTTGTGATGATTTCCACCTTTACAAAACCTCCTGATACATGTTTCACTTGACCTTGGGTATTGGTATTATAATACATTCATATATATTTATGTCATGAAAATAAATGCAGTCATTCTATATCTGTTTCTCTCCTTCTGGCTAATTTCACTCACCATGATCTTCTCCATGTCTATCCATTTATAGGCAAATTTCATAACTTCATTTTTTCCTAACAGCTGCATAGGATTCCATAGTGTAGATGTACTAAAGCTTCTTTATCCAGTCATCGCTTCTCGGGCACTCTGGTTGTTTCCAGATTCTGGCTATTGTGAATAATGCTGCTATGAACATAAAAGTAGGGATGGTGTTTTGTTGGCTTCCCAGAGCAGATTCCCAGGAGTGGTATGGCTGGGTCAAATGGGAGTTCAATTTCTAGTCTTTGGAGGAATGTCCATATTGTTTTCCAGAAAGGCTGTATGCTGGGATGATTTAGAGGGGTGTGTTAGACAACAATGCCACTGATTGTTGTCTGTGTGTTTGCTTGAGGTGGGTTTTCTTTGACATTTTTTAAATTCTTATTTTATTAAATCACTGTGAGATGCACAATTACAAAGTTGTTCATGATTGGGTTTTAGTCATACAATGTTTCAACACCCATCGCTCCACCAGTGCACATTTCCCACCCCCAAAGTGCCCAGTTTTACCCCCACCCATAACAGACACTTTTCTTCTCTCTCTCTCTCTCTCTCTCTCTCTCTCTCTCTCTCTCTCTTTTCTCTCTCTCACTCATGTTTTGGCCACACCTGCTGGTGCTCAGGGCTTGCTCCTGGCTCTGTGCTCAGCCACAATCACTTCTGGTGGTGTGACCTAATGTGGGTGCTGGGATTGAACCAGGCAGACCACACACAAGGCACATACCTTTGCTGCCATACTGACTCCAAAGGGTGGGTCTGTTCTGAGCGCCTTAGGGGGTTCAGTCTGCTATCTCTGAGAGTGTTCCCCAGCCCTTCCTCACCATCGGGTCAGCTCCTGTCCCACCTGATGGTTAGCACCACAGCAGCAGACTGCTGCTTTTCCATCTTTCTATGCTGTCTGTGGCCAGAGAGCGCTGACCTGCGGACCAGAGAGAGCACTGAAGTGAAGGCCTTGCATGTAGCTGTGGCCACAGCGGCGGTTTGAATCCCAGCTCTGCATATGGTCCCTTGAGCTCTATCAGGGGTAGCCCCTGAGCAGAGTCGGGTTGAGTTCCTGGTGCTCAATAAGCAAAATCCTGGTGTCTGAGCTTTCTTGTCACACTACCCCGTTCATAATCATAGGAGGGGTTGGTGTTGAGGGAATGAAGGGGACAAAGGAATGAAGGGGTGAATGGTGGAAGCCCACTGTGTGGGATGAATGAAGAATTCAGAAAAGGTCCCACGCATGTGAGCTGGTGGGAATGAGAGGCCACTAGCCTGAAGGGGCCTGGCTCTGACGGGAGCATGGCCGTGTCTCAGCCATTTGTCCTGGGTGGCATCCTGGCCACATGTGGCAGAGGGCATCCAGTCTCAGGTATTAATGGCACCTCTGGGCCTAGAAGGTATGACTGACTCCCACCCAGAACCAGCCAGGACCTGGGACTTGTCATTGGCAATGAAATAGAGCACTTCTGAAGTGGGGCTGGAAGCCCCCAACATGCTGTCTTGGTGGCCTGGCATGGGCCAGGTGAGTCCTGGCACAGCCAGGCGAGCTGCTTGCCACTCCTGCCTAGGCTGCGAATTATTCGGAATAACAAACAGGCCAGACACATTTGCATAAGGAGCCATGCAGAACAATACATGTTATTTAAACCGTCTCTGGCTGGCAACAGTGCTCTGAGCGGGGTGTGCAATGCTAAAATGCTAATCAGCCTCTTTGGAGCACGAGCGGGCTTAGGCTTGTTTGGGGGTGCTGCAAGAGATGGAAGAAGAGCAACCTCCTCGTTCCTCCCTTCCTGTCCCTCCCGTTCCACGTTTCTCTCCTACCCTCCCTTCTTGCCAGATTAATGGGAACGATTTGTCTTTTAATGTGACTGCAGCTTATGATTCTTTGTCTCACTCTAATCCTTTAAATTACCCACATAATAAAATATGTATCCACTGATTTTGGGTCATAATTTCATCTTGGCGGGGAGGGACGCGGTGAGCCCGAGCGGTCCCTGAAGCCGCTTCTGCTGTATCTCCACTTGCACCTGTTCCCTTGCACCTGCCTGAAAGACCCTCCTCTGACTGCCTCCCCCTTTCTTAGAGTACCTGGGACGTGGGGATCCCTGCCTCAAGCTGGCCTCAGCCGTGCTCTTCCGGGAGCTCTCTCTCTCTCTCTCTCTCTCTCTCTCTCTCTCTCAAGAGCTGGGATCCAGCAACTCCCTTGGGCCCCCCTGGGCCCCTCCCCTCCCTAGATCCCTCCCTTGCCTTGCTGGTTTTTCTTCCAGTCCCAGGTGTATTCTCAGAGTGCCACAGTTATGTCTGAAGCAAGAATCCAAATCAGATTCTAGACGAGAACCGGCTCTTACTGATCAACCCAAGCTTTGTAGCCTCAGCCATTCAGCCCAGAGGGCTGAGCATTGGTGCACACACTCTCTCTCATACACACACGTGCACATACACATGCATGCACATATATGCACACACACACCATGCACATATAAGCACACATGCACACACATACACACATGGACACACACAGGCACACACATGCCACACACACCATGCACACATAAACACACATGCACACACATACGACAGGGACACACACGAACACACATGCACACACACATGCACACATATACACATGCACACACAGACACACAGACACACATGCACACACACATGTACACATGCACACGAAGGCGTGTGCAGACAGCCCACAGCTTTATTGTAATGACCTGAGCTGGAAGGGACCCCTGGTCTTCAGTGGGGTGCTGGTGCAGCAGAAAAATGAAAGAACGAGTCGTTGATCTGCATAGAGCTTCAGGAGTCCCAGGAGCATTAGCTAATTCAAGTGATTTTTGAGATTGCACTCCAGGGTTCTGTTTGCAAACAGGTGATCTTTGAACATCGGGACTCCAGCTATCCCCTCTCCCAGCTGTCAAAATCTGCCAAAAGGAGTCGCCAGGAATCTACAGTTGGCCAGAAAACGTGCATGGCCACTAAAATGGCTCCATGCACACTTGTGGTTGTGAGCAGAGCTGTGTCTGTCTGTGCTTACATAAAGGAAGCCAGGGGAAGGTGCGGTTATGAAGAATGTCATGAAGGAGCCGGCAGAAAAGGCTCCCGCCTGCTCGGAGAGGCTGAGGAGGAAGGGAAAGAGGAGGGAGGGATGAGGAAGGATGAGAATGAGGGAGAGGAGGAAGAAAAGTAGAGAAAAAAGAAGAGAAGCAAAAGGGGAAGAAGGAGGAGGGGCAGGCAAAAGGGAGAGGAGAGGCTGAGGGAAGGTGGAGGAACAGGAGGAGGAGAAGGGGAAGAAATGAATGTAGGGGCCGGAGCGATAGCCCAGCGGGTAGGGCGTTTGCCTTGCATGTGGCCGGCCTATGCCGGCCTGGGTTCAATCCCCGGCATCCCATATGGTCCCCCGAGCACCGCCAGGAGTAATTCCTGAGCACAGAGCCAGGAGTAACCCCTGAGCATCGCCGGGGTGTGACCCAAAAAGCAAAAAAAAAAAAAAAAAAAAAGAAATGAATGTAGAGGGCAGGAGAGGTAGTGAGGAAAAAAAATTGACCCAGAAGTCGAAGGTCCGATATCACCCAGAGTGACCGCAGAGGAGAGGAAGGTCAGTGAGAGGGAGGACAGGCCCCCTGAGCTGTGGTGTTCTCCCTATGGCAGTGAGCTGGGCTCAGCTGTGCCATGCCCTGTGGCATTCTGTAAGCCAAGTGATACTCATGCCCATCACGGGCCTCGTGCTGTTGGGGACACCAGGAAGGCCGCTGGGCTCGTCAGAACTCAGTGGCTGGGTGCTCCAGGGGACAGCCCGGGGAAGCAGGGTGGGCGGGCGGGACCCTCCAGCCACCTGCGAGTCTCAGTCACCGTTTCTAGGAGCTTGGGAGAGATGAAGAGGTGGGGTGGGGTTGTGGTCCATTTGGGAGGTGGGCATCTATGTACCATGGAGCACTGCGTCTGGCAGACCTGGATTATCCCATAATTAAAATCACATGAAAACAAAATATTTTTTGCTTAAGGGAAAAGATATGAAGCAGAGATAAAGTATTTGGGGCCTTTATCACGGAGGGGCAGGGGGTATCTGTGTCTTATGTTAAAGTCTGGTTGATATGTGGTTTTGGACTACACCCAGTGGTTCTCAGGAGCCACATCTGCTCTGTGCTCACAACACACCTGCAGAAGCCCTGGGACACTGTTGCAGTGCATATGTGTGGTGCCAGGATTTGAACAGGGTCGCATCCACAGCTGTGCATTAGGTAAACGCCTTAATGTTGCTGCTTTCGGCAATAGCACAGCAGGTAGGGCGTTTGCCTTGCATGTGGCTGACCCAGGTTTGATCCTTGGCATCCCATATGGTCCCCTGAGCACCGCCTGGAATAATTCCTGAGCAAAGAGCCAGGAGAAACTCCTGAACGTAGCTGGGTGTGACCCACGACCCCCCAAAATAGCAAAAATATCTTGCTGCTGTCTCTTGGTTGTGCTCAAACTTTTTTAAGTGAAGTGTTGTATGGCCTCTGCTGTTTGTGACCAGTATTTGAAGAAGGCAAAGTCTGGGAGACATTGGAAAGTGTCTGAGAACATGTGAGTGTGTGACTGAATGAATGAATGTGTGAATGAATTGTGTGGGTGTTTTATAAATGAACGTGAGTGTGTGAATTAAGTGTGTAAGACTGTATGAGTGGGGGGACTGGAGTGATAACACAGTGGGTAGGGTGCTTGCCTTGCACTCGGCTGACCCGGTTCAAGTCCCGGCATCCCATATGGTTCCCGAGC
Organism: Cryptotis parvus; assembly: GCA_021461705.1. Taxonomy (NCBI): domain Eukaryota; kingdom Metazoa; phylum Chordata; class Mammalia; order Eulipotyphla; family Soricidae; genus Cryptotis; species Cryptotis parvus. The sequence goes on along the minus strand of JAJIBD010031697.1, from coordinate 152,438 downwards.
ACCTCCGGGAGTAAACCTGAGTATAGAGCCAGGAATAACCCCTGAGCATGGCCGGGTGTGACCCAAAAGGAAAAAAAATGTGAGTGTATGAGTGTGTGAATTAGTATGTGAGGATGTGTGAATGTGTGTTTGACTGTCGTGTGTGAGGGCATGTGTATGAATGTGTGTATGTGTATGAGGATGTGTGCATGATTTTCTAAGTGTTGTAGGATATGTCAGTATGAATGATATGTGAGTGGTTTTTGAGTGTGTAAAGATGTGTGGGAATGTAGGTGGGCGATATGAGTGTGATTGTGTGAGAATGTGTGAGTGTGACTGAGGATGAGTGTGAGTGGTTTTGTGTATGTGAGCATGACTGAGGATGTGCGTGATTTTGTGTGAGGATATATATAAGTATTTGGGTGTGAGTGGGAGGATATGAGCGTATGTGACCGAGGTTATGAGTATGAGTGATTTTGTGAGTGTGTGAGGATATACATTTATGAGTGTGATTGTGCAAGGATGTGTGAGTGTACAGATGAGTGTTGTGTGTGGTTGTGGTGTGTGATCGTGTTGAGGATGTTTGATTTGTGTGTGGATATATGTGAGTGTATGTGAGTGTGATAATGTGTGAGCATATGTATGTGACTGAGGTTGTGAATGTGAGTGTTTTTTGTAAGTGTGTGAGGATACATGTTAGTATGAGTGTGTGTGAGGATGTGTGTGTGTGACTGTGAGGATGTGTGTGTGACTGAGGATGTGTGTGCGACTGTGAGGATGTGTGTGTGACTGGGGATGTGTGTGTGACTGTGAGGATGTGTGTGTGACTGGGGATGTGTGTGTGACTGTGAGGATGTGTGTGTGACTGAGGATGTGTATGACTGAGGATGTGTGTGTGACTGTGAGGATGTGTGTGTGACTGTGAGGGTGTGTGTGTACTGTGAGAATGTGTGTGTGACTGTGAGGGTGTGTGTGTGTGTGTGAGGATGTGTGTGTGACTGTGAGGATGTGTGTATGACTGAGGATGTGTGTGTGACTGTGAGGATGTGTGTGTGTATTGTGTGATCACACACCTGCTAGCCCTATGCAGGGCCGCTCTGGCCCTGGACAGCCCCTGGAGTTCAGCTGCTGTTTTAGTCTAGCAGTAGGTTTGGGTGTCCAGGCAGGGAAGGGTTAAGGTGGTGGCTGGCCTGGGGGGCGCCCCCCCACCTGGAGCTCAGCTGGGGATTGCAGACCAAAAAGCCAGGGGCAGTGGAGTGTTTCCACGGGAGCTCCCAGCCAGAGCCTGAGATTTTGTTTGGAAATTGCAAGGATTTGGGGTCTGTCGAGTGTCATTAGTGCCCTGAGAGAGGCGGCCTTAAGAACCTGGCCCTGCCCTTGCCTTGCGGGCTCCTCTGAGCCCTGTGAGCCGGGGATGGAGACTCAGCCCTGAAAACTGCAAAATTGCAGGAACTCTCCTTGCAGCTCCGATTAGGAGTCCTGCACCCTCTGCGTCCCCAGCATCCTCTCTGCCCGCAGGAGCTAAAGCAGGCTGGGAGCAACCAGGCCAGGGTTGGAGGAGAGCCTGAAGTCCACTTTGTTCCCCCACCACAGCCATGGGTGCTGGGAAAGGCCAAGAGCAGGGTGGATCCAGGTGACCCTGGAGGCAGGGGGAAGGAAGCAGAATTGGTCTCTCCCCCACCCCAATCACCGGTGCCCCCAACCCAGGCCCTCCAGAGCTCCAGCATTGCATGGAGATCTGGAAGATCCAGGGATCCACTGCATCTAGGGGAGTCAGGGGAAAACGGAAGGACAGAGTCAGACACACTCCAGAGTGGCCACTTCTGCCAGGGGCTAAAAACCACAGGGCACCCAGGGTCAGGTACTGGCCTGCAGCTCAACTCCTGGCTGTGACTGGAACAGACCTGAGTAACCAGAGGTGGGGGTAGTTGGGGGCAAATTGGCCTCAGTCTTACTTTTCTGAAAGCACCAAAAGTGAATTCACTCAGCCTGTGGTGGGGGGGGATGGGGGAGGCCCAGGTCTCACCCAGAGAAAAGGGATAGAGACTTGCTAGCCAGAGGGAAGAGTCTCCTGGGGTGCCTGGTGGCCCCAGGGCAGCCAGAGCCTGAGTCTGTGTGTATGTGCGTGCATGCATACATGTGGCACAGGGGATTCAACTCAGGGTCTCACATATGCAAAGGCTGCACTGCTCCCTGTGAACATCTCCCAGGGGCTTAGAGAAGTGATTCTCTCCCTCCCCCATGGACCTCATGGTGCTAGGCTGGCTGCCTGGCTCCAGTCCTTTCCACATCTCCTGGCCCCTAAGCATTGATTCTGTGGAACTTTCCTGGGTCTGGGAAAGGAGAAGCCTCCCCCAAATATTTGGATTGACCCCCAAAAAAGCTCGACTAGGCCTTCCCTCAGGTGCATTCTTTGGGTCTGTGATTTCTTTTGTGCTAAGAGCCCCCAGACTTGGTAGATCCTTAGCCCGGCTCTGACAGCCTAGATGCGTGAAAAAATTGAGGGTCCACTATGGAATAGAATTGAGTATCCTGACACCCAACCTCAAACACATGATCATTTAATCTTTGATAAAGGTGCAATGAATCTAAAATGGAGTAAGGAAAGCCTCTTCAACAAGTGGTGTTGGGAAAACTGGGCAGCAACATGTAAAAAAATGAATTTGGACCTGTGTCTAACACCATGCACAAAAAATCAGATCAAAATGGATTAAAGATCTCAATATCAGACTTGAATCCATAAAGTACATTGAAGAAAATATAGGAAAAACCCTCCACGACATTGAAGCTAAAGGCATCTTCAAAGGTGAAACATCACTAACAAAGCAACTAGAAGAAAAGATAAACATATGGGACTACATGAAACTAAAAAGCTTCTGCACCTCAAAAGAAACAGTGACTAAGATACAAAAGCAGTCCACAGAATGGGAAAGAATATTCACCCAATACCCATCTGATAAGGGGTTAATATCCAGGATATATCAGGCACTGGTAGAACTTTACAAGAAGAAAACAAACAACCCCATCAAAAAATGGGGAGAAGAAATGAACAGAAACTTCAGCAAGGAAGAAATTCAAATGGCCAAAAAACATATGAAAAAAATGCTCATCATCACTAATCATCAGAGAGATGCAAATCAAAACAACAATGAGATACCACTTTACACCACAGAGACTGGCACATATTCAAAAGAGCAAGAACAACAAGTGCTGGCGTGGATGTGGGGAAAAGGGGACACTCATCTATTGTTGGTGGGAATGCCGGCTGGTACAGCCTTTCTGGAAAACAATATGGACTTTCCTCCAAAGACTAGAAATTGAACTCCCATTTGACCCAGCCATACCACTCCTGGGAATCTACTCTGGGAAACCAAAAATACGCAGCGGAAACACCATCCCTACTTTTATGTTCATAGCAGCATTATTCACAATAGCCAGAATCTGGAAGCAACCAGAGTGCCCGAAAATCGATGACTGGATAAAGAAGCTTTGGTACATCTACACCATGGAATACTATGCAGCTGTTAGGAAAAATGAAGTTATAAAATTTGCCTATAAATGGATGGACATGGAGAAGATTATGTTGAGTGAAATTAGCCAGAAGGAGAGAGAGACAGATACAGAATGACTGCATTTATTTGCATGGCATAAATATATATGTACATATTATGATACCAATATCCAAGTTCAAGTGAAGCATATATCTGGAGGTCTTGTCAAAGGTGGAAATTATCACAAACGTGTGGGAGTCAGAGTTTAGGAAAGACAGAAAATGGAACAGGGTGCTAATAATAGTCGAGGGTACTAATGCCAACCTAGAACTGAGCATTAAATAGAGGCAAAAGGATTCACATGACAACCTTTTAATGTATGTTCTGTAATCCATAGTCTGGAAGGGAAGGAAAAGAGAAAGAGAGAGAAAGGGAAAGAAATAAAGAACCTGCCATGGAGCAGGGCTGGGGAAGGGGGGAGGGAACCGGGGATGTTGTTGGTGGGAGATGGGCACTGGTGGAGGGACGGGTGCTGAAACACTGTATGACCAAAACCCAAACATGAACTTTTTAATTGTATATCTTTTTAATTGTATGGAGATGGGCACTGGTGGAGGGACGGGTGCTGAAACACTGTATGACCAAAACCCAAACATGAAATTTTTAATTGTAAAAAAAAAAATTGAGGGTCCAGTTGAGAATTGGGATTTTTGCTGTTTTGATTCATGTTTCGGGGCCACACACAGCAGTGTTCAGGGATTATTCCCAGCTCTGTGCCCAGGGATCTCTCCTAATATCTGCCCCAGGATGCAGCACCCCTTGGTACCTGCGGTGCCAGGAATGGGCCAGGTGACTGTGGCATGGTTCAGGGGACTGTCTAGTGCCTGGGCTTGAACCAGGACCGGCTACATGCAAGGCAAAGCCCTGTACTAACTTTCTCAGAGACATATGGGATGCCAGGAATTTAGCCCCTGTTGGCAGCACGCAAGGCTAGTGCCCTTCCCGCTGTACTAATCACTCAGCCCTGAGAGCTGGGATTTTCTTCAGAAATGGAGAAACCGACCCTTACACACAGCAGGGTGGCGAGCAGGTGACAGTGTTAGTGGCAGTTTTGTCTCTGGGACCCCTCTCAGTCATGGGAAACCCTGTCACAGCTGATTCCTTAAAAGAATTCAAAATTCTGGAGCCAGTAAGGTACTTGCTTTGCCTGTGGCTGACCTGGGTTCAATTCCGACACCCTATATGGTCCCCTCAGCATTGCTGCGTGTGGCCTCACAAAAGAAACGTTCAGGATTCAAGATGGGGTCAGAACCCTACCTTCTCCCTCTCCTGGTGGCAAAGAGATGGAAGAGTGAGAGTGAGTGAGAGAATGTGTGTGTGTGTGTGTGTGTGTGTGTGTGTGTGTGTGTGTGTGTGGTTTGGGGGTAATATCCACCTCAGCTCAGGGACTCCTCCCCCACTCTGTGCTCCTTCCTGGGGATACTCAGGGGCCCACACAGTGTCAGTAATTGATCCCGGGCCCCTTCAAACTTTGCTTGCCCTTAGCCCTCTGAGTGATCTTTCTGCCCCAGGAGATTTTTTCCTCCCAAGCATCTCTCCATCTTCTGCCTGCAGATTGTCTGGTAATTAATAATGGGAAAAGATGCAATTTGCAGAAACTCAGGGCTGGAGGCCTTGGCCCCCAAGCCAGGCAAAATTAAAAACATTCATAACAGTAGCATGGACAACAGTGGGCAGGTGCTCTCTCGCTGCAGAGGGCTGGGGGACAAGGGCGAGGAGTCCCCACCTCCTGGACTCTGTTCTCAACATTCTCAACAGAATCTCCACTCACCTTGCCAATACCTGGACTCAGCTGGTGAGAACTGGTCACAGCATCAGACCAGCAGCTGCCCTGGTCTCATGACAAATGTCCTGGAGAACTGGTGTCCTTTGAGTCCCGGCTCCACCTGCCATGTGTTTATTGTGGTATTACTACAGGGATTCTCTTTCCCCACCCCCAAACAGTATTCAGAGTAACCTAGGGTCCCTCCCAGAGATTCTTTGGTCAATCAGGTCAGTAGTTCCATGCAGAAACTCCAGGATGTGGCACCCCTTGGTACCTGTGGTGCCGGGAATGGTCCAGGTGACTGTGGCATGGTTCAGGGGGACCGTCTGGTGCCTGGGCTTGAACCAGGGCCAGCTGCATGCAAGGCAAAGCCCTGTATTAACTTTCTGGTCTGCTCCAAATCTTTCCAGTGACTCAAACACGCAGAATCAGGAGGGAGGCCGGCCTGCACCTTTGTTTGCTTTCACCACCATTGGGCATTTGATGGTCTCCTGCCTGATCTTTCTGTGAAGCACAGAACGCCCCCTTTCCCACGTTTAGGGCCTGTGCCCTGGGTCAGGTGTGCCTTGTGTGGTCAGCGGTATGCAGCAGGGGAGCAGTTGGATGTCACCTGAGACCATGACAGGCTTGGAGTTCTTGGGTCCTCACCTCTACCTCCGACTGCTGCTGGTGGTTGGTTCTGTGTGGCTGTTTTGTGCCCACATGTTTGTGTCCACAGCAGCTGCCATGTTGGCTGTTACGCAAATACCCAGGTGCGGAGGAGGAAATTCTACAAGTGCGATCCGGCATCAGGGTATGTAGATAAATGGGGTTCTGGGCCCTATCGCCAATGTGAATTTGTCTCTGAATTTTCTCTAAAAGGAAGAGAAATGACACACTATTCGGTCCGTCCATCTGCCGACTTGCCTGCCTGCCTGCCTGCTTTCCTTCCTTCCCTTCCTTCCTTCCTTCCTTCCTTCCTTCCTTCCTTCCTTCCTTCCTTCCTTCCTTCCTTCCTTCCTTCCTTCCTTCCTTCCTTCCTTCCTTCCTTCCTTCCTTCCTTCCTTCCTTCCTCCCTCCCCTCCCTCCCTCCCTCCCTCCCTCCCTCCCTCCCTTCCTTCTCTCCCTTCCTTCCTCCCTTCCTTCCTCTCCCTTCATTCCTTCCTTCCTTCCTTTCTTCCTTTCCTTCCTTCCTTCCTCCCTCCCTCCCTCCCTTTCTTCCTTCCTTCCTTCCTCCCTTCCTCCCTCCCTTCCTTCCTTCCTTTTCTTTCCTTCCTTCCTTCCCTTCCTTCCTTCCTTCCTTCCTTCCTTCCTTCCTTCCTTCCTTCCCTTCCTTCCTCCCTTCCTCCCTCCCTTCCTTCCTTCTATCCTTCCTTCCTTCCTTCCTCCCTTCCTCCCTCCCTTCCTCCCTTGCTTCCTTCCTTCCTTCCTTCCTTCCTTCCTTCCTTCCTTCCTTCCTTCCTTCCTTCCTTCCATCCTTCCTTCCTTCCTTCCTCCCTTCCTCCCTCCCTTCCTCCCTCTCCTTCCTTCCATCCTTCCTTCCTTCCTCCCTTCCTCCCTCCTTCCTCCTTTCCTTCCTTCCTTCTTTCCTTCTTCTTCCTCCCTCCCTCCCTCCCTCCCTCCCTCCCCTCCCTCCCTCCCTCCCTCCCTCCCTTCCTTCCTTCCTTCCTTCCTTCCTTCCTTCCTTCCTTCCTTCCTTCCTTCCTTCCTTCCTTCCTTCCTTCCTTCCTTCCTTCCTTCCTTCCTTCCTTCCTTCCTTCCTTCCTGCCTTCCTGCCTTCCTGCCTTCCTGCCCTCCTGCCTTCCTCCCTTGCTTCCTGTTATTGGGGCCACCCCTTGTGGTGCTCAGGACTTACTTCTGGTTCTGTACTCAGGAATCATTCCTGGTGGGGATCAGGAGAATCCTTTGTGGTGTTAGAGTTCAGCCAAGGTCAACTGTGTGCAAGGTAAAGTACCCTCCCGCTCTGTTGCTCTGGACCTGTGGTTGAATTTCTTCCAGGTTATGAATCTCTTTGACAATTCTCTGCATTTGTAATCAACTATTAAATTGGTGAAGCGCAATGACTTTTTTTTTGCTTTTTTGGGGTCACACCTGGCAATGCTCATGGGTTTATCCTGGCTCTGCACTCAGGAATTACGCCTGGCGGTGCTTGGGGGACCATATGGGATGCCAGGGATCAAACCCGGCCAGCATGGGCGGCTGCATGCAAGGCAAACGCCCTACCCTCTGGACTATCGCCTCCGCCCCACATTTTTTCCTTAATTCCTAGGACTTGGGGTGTTTGAGGATGCACCCAGTGGTGCTTGGGGGACTGCTTCTGTCTCTGTTTCTGGGGACCCTCACTCAGTGCTCAGAGAACCATGTGGTGCTGAGACTGAACCAGGGTTGACTGCCTGCAAGACAGCACCTTAACCCCTGAACTATTTCCCCAGTCCCCAAATTCTCAGATTTCTAATGGATTCTTTTTCTTATTTCATTGCTGTCTAGTCCTATTTAATCATGTCTTATTCATTATGGAAGATAAGGCTTCATTTTTATCTAAGAGCATATTAAAGACCTGGTACTTAAAAAGTCTTGTCCTATGATCGTATATAATTAATTTTATCCAAAACGCCCCATCACAAGAAAAGAAAGCTGTGTGGCTATGTGTGATGAAGGGCTAACTGTGGAATCATTATGCTGTATACACACACTTTGGTCTGACAGGAGAGAAACCTGACAGGAACATAATGTCAGTACAGCTTAATTTTTTTTGTTTTGTTTTGGGGCCACAGCTGACAGTCCTCAGGACTTGCGCCTGGTTCTGCACTCAGGGATCACTCCTGGCAGGTGCAGGGGACCCTATGGGGTGCCAGGGATCAAACTTGGGATGGCCACATCTCAGGCAAATTCCTTACTTAGTCTATGCATCCCATAGACTCTGGAACACCAGTGGGTATGACCTTGGCCCCCCAGCTCCACTGGGTCTGAACATCGAGCCCTCCAGCCCAGGAGGCTGAGTGTGCCCCTGAGCACTGTTGGGAGAGCACTCTGCAAGCATAAGAGAAACATTTCACTGCAGAACTCCCCTGCCCCTCTCCAGGTACCTCTCCAAAGATGCATCTTGAAGTTGGTGGTGCCCTAGGGGCGTCTTATGTGAGGCGGAGACAGCAGAGACGGACACTTTCTCCCCCAGCCCTAGGCCTTACCCAGAATTTCTGCATCCTTGTCTTTCTCACAGAAAAGAATTTCAGGAGGAGATGAGCAGTGAAGTAAAAATGATTTATTTGGAGGTTTTGAGGAATGGGAGGAGGGAGGGAGGGAAAAGAGAGAAAGAGAGAGAGAAGCATTGAAGAGAGAGTGTAGGCCTCTCCATTTTGGAAGGAGCCCTAGTACACAGCTCAAGAGGGCAAGAGGGGAGATGTGGGTGATACATGTGTGTGGCCACATGGGCAAAAAGCAGTACATATGTGTGACTTTCCTTTGCTCAGATTGACTTCTATAGAGTTTTCCCCAAGCTGTCCTGTATGGGGTTTTACCTAGGTAAGAGTCTGTTGCTAGGGTGGTTGCCAAGGGGGTAGAGTGGTATCGGTGGTATCGGTTCATCATGATCCTCTTTGAAATGCCTTTCCTTAGCCTTGGTTCCTGCTGGAGCTTCTCGTAGAAGGGGTTCAGCTTCTCTGGGCGGCTGGAGCCAGGGGAAGACTTACCTAGGCCTCAGTTCCTGTGTCTGCAAGGTGGGCTTTCTGTAGCCTCAGTCCTCTGGGTTTTATTACTTACCAGGAATCCCCCTGCCATGGGGGCCCTTCCCTATCTCCCAGTCTACACCAGAAGGAGCAGAAGTGAAAGGAAGGCCTAACCCATCAAGGGTTAAGAGCCACAGATGACGTCCAGGCCCCTGCTCCACAACCCTGACCCCATCCTGCAGGCCTGTTGTCATTTGAACCAGCCCATCGAACACGTTGGTGACAGAGACCAGACCTGCCTTTGGTGGCAGTAGCAGGAAAATTTATGCTATGTGATATAGCGTTTTATGTCCCTGAGCCGGCAGTGGCCCTGTTCCTCCAGCGCAGCCACTTACTTCTGTCTGGTCAAATATGTGACCATCCAGTAAGTTAACAGCCTCATGCCCCATCAACCCAGCTGCGGCCGAGGCTTTAGTCCCTGGCACGGCCTCGACTCTTCTCCTCTGCAACTTAGGGGCAGGTATTGACCCACACATCAAACCTGTAGGTTGCCTGCCAGAAAGGTGGAAATTTCACTGTCAGACCACAGTCAGAAAGGACAGGCCATGGGGATGGAGCAATCGGATACCAGGGAGGGTATTTGCCTTGTGCCTGGCTCACCCTGGTACAATCCTGGCATCACATATGGTTCCCTGAGCTCCGCTAGGAGTGATAGATACCCGAGTGCAGAGTAAGCCCTGAATACCACCAGATATGGCTCCAAAACAACAACAACAACAACAACAACAACAACAACAACAACAACAACAACAAAAGGGCAGGCTGGGTGGGATGGTTTCTCTCCTGCATAGATTTGGCAGCTTCTCAGCCAAAGTTGTGACCGGAGCTGCAGATCCAGGGGTGGACTGGAGAGGCAGGAGTGTGTCTGCGCAGGCGCCTCCGCCTTCCAAAAGTCCTTAAGAGGGGGCGGAGCCATAGTACAGCTGGGAGGGCACTTGCCTTGCACGCTGTCAACTGGTGTTCAATCCATGGCATCCTATATGATCCCCTGAGCACTGCCAAGAGTGAACCCTGAGCACTGAGTCAGGAGTCAGCCTTGAGCACTTCTGGGCAGGCAAGCTTGCCCCCCTAAAATTTCTCAATCCTTCTTATGTTTGCAGACTGGGGTTGCCGGGAAGATGTGGATATGAGTCCACAGTGGCTCTGGGATACGGGACTCAAAAAACGGGAGCTACTGTTTTGAGCATCGACCACAGAGAGATGTCCAGGAAAGAACAGCAGCTCTGCTGGGTTTGGGGTTGTGTTTCCCACTGCCCCTCAGCCCAGAAGCTACCAGGATAATTGATTTGTTGGCAGGGCCCCTTCGCCGCTCCTCCGCAGCTCTGAGTCATGATTTATTTATTTACAGATTTATTTGGCTCAGGTATATTGGCAGGGCTCAGCCGGCCCTGGGCGCTTTCCCCCACTACACCACAGCAGCACAATGGAGAGCTAATGAGCAGCAGAGGTGTCAGAACATGTATCCGGCGGCACCTCTGCTTCCCAGCCTGCAATTGTGGGGTCCTCTGTCTCACCGCCAGGCCCACGCTGGCCCTCTCCCCTTAATAGCTCTACCTATATCATGGACTCTTTTATTTACCAACTTATTGATTGATATTTTTAGCCATGCTCAGCGGTGCTCAGGGCCTCTTCCAACTGGAGTCTCTATGGAGGTTCGATCCCCGGCATCCCATAGGACCCCCTAGGTACTCATGAATCACTCCTGGTGATGCTTGGGGGGTCCTATGGGATGCTGGGGATCAAATCCCAGCTGGCCTCATGCAAGGCAAATACTCTACCCACTGGACTATTGCTCCAGTCCCTCATGAACATCTTAATTTACTAACTTGTTGATTGATTTTTAGCCACACACCCGAAGGTGCTTAGGGCTGTCTCCTGGCTCTGCACTCAGGGATCTCTGCTGAGGGAGCTCCGGGGGACCCTGTGGCATGGCAGAGCCCAGGTCATCACCAGCTGCACGTGCCGCCCACTGAGAGTCACTGTGGGCAGGGGTCAGAGGTGGGACCTGGGTCTTTGGCATTCATTTGTGCAGCCTCATGGGCTCATCCAGCCCCGTTCTGCTTGGTTTAACCAGGTGAGTTGCTTGAGCCCCTCATGCATTTTCACAAAGAGCTCTCCGGGAGCCCCTCTGGAGGGTGGACTGTGGCCTGGACGCCACAGGACGCTGACAAGGGGCACTGACAAAGGGCAGCTGCTTGGAAAAGTTTTATTATCGTTTTGCAGAGAAATGCCAATAATCCAGTGTATGTGTGTGTGTATGTGTGTAGAGAGAGAGAGAGAGAGAGAGAGAGAGAGGTAACAGACGAGGCAGGAGGCATCCAGTTCATCCGTCCTGCGGTGGCCCTGGGTTCCACCTTCCCCTGGGCTCCATCATCTTCCTGTTTCTCTTGCAGTTTTGTTGGAAGCTGGTTGGTCCCAGAGCAGGTGGGTTTGCTCTTCCTTCCCCACACACCCTTTTCCAGTCACCTCCTGTTACAGCCATTTCCTCTCCTATTTTTTGTGGGGGCCACTCTGGGAAGTTCTTAGGCAACAAGGCTGAAGAGTTGAATGTGAGGGGCCGGAACCATCCCTGGTGTTGCAGGGTCGGACAGAGCAAGGCTCCTCTGGCGTGGCTACAGAGCCTGTGCTCCGCCCTCAGAACCGCCTCTGGCTGACCTTCACGGGCATCTTTTATTTATTTATTTATTTATTTATTTATTTATTTATTTATTTATTCAATCTTGGTTTATCAAGCCACCATGTTATAAAGTGACATGTTACGAAGTCACACCGTGTTACTCAAGTTGTTCATGATTGGGTTCCAGTCATACAATGTTCTAACACCCGTCCCTTCACCAGTGCACATTTCCCACTACCAGTGTCCCTAGATTCCCTCTTGCCACCCCCAAGCTATCTCTATGACACTTTTCTTCTTTCTGTCTCTGTCTCTCTCCTCTTCCTTTTTGGACATTATGGTTTAGCAATACAGGTCTTAAAGGTTATCATGTTTGTTCCTTTCCCTCCTTTTTAGCACCCAGTTCCTTTCCAATGTGATCATGTCCATATGTCATTGTCATAGTGGTCCCATCTCCGTCCTGGCTGCCTTCATCCACGAGAATCCTGAGGTCCGCAAATCCTCTCTTTCTGTCCTACCCTCACCTCTGTGACTCTCTCCTGCTCTGGCAGGGCACATCTCCACACAGCTTAAAGGCCCTGCTCACCCTGCTAGGGAGGCACATGGAGTAATGTTAAGTTTTACAGGAGGAAAAAACAATCTCAAACCTATAAAATCCAGGAATGACACAAATCATAACAGAAATGCAGCCAATGCATAACTGTCAGGGTTTGGGAAAAGAAGTGAATATACTTGGGGACCAAATAAAAGATAAAACAAAAGGTTTTATTTTTTGTGGGGGTTAGGCAGTGCTGTGGGTCAAAGGCGGGGCTCATGTATACAGGTCATGTGCTTTTCTCATTGACCTCGTCCCTGCCCCCTGAAAGAATATATAAGGTTTGGGGGCTGGAGAGAAAGCACAGTGGGGAGGGCATTTACCTTGCACATGACCAAACCTGGTTTATTTCCCTGGCACCCCATAGGATCCCTGAGCACCACCAGGAGTAACTCCCCTCCTTCCCCCACCAAAAAAAGAATATATAAGGTTTAATTCTAATAAGCACAAGAGACACAGAAAGGTTAGCTGAGTTGCATAATTGATAAGCAAAAGATAAAATACTCTATAAAATAAGATATTGTTAGGGGCTGGAGTCATAATACAGCAGGGAAGGCATCTGCCTTGCATGCACTAATCCAGCTTCGATTCCCGGAATCCCATATAGTTCCTGAGCACTGCCAGAAGCAATTCCTGAGGGCAGAGCCGGTAGTAACCCTGGAGTATCAACAAGTGTGGCCCTGAAACCAAACAAATTAAAGAAAATAAGGTGAGGTATTGTCAGAAACACAAAAGAACAGTCCTAGAGTTCACTCTGAAGCAACAGAGGTGGGAGATGTAAGAGTCGAGCAAAGGTGGATGAAATTACTAGACAATCCAGCACATTAAAAATAATAATTAAAAGATAAACTTTTTGTGAAGCTGACTTTATAGCGGGTAGGACATTTGCCTTGTACGTGCCTGACCCGGTTTCGATTTCCGCATCCCATATGGTCCACTGAGTACTGCCAAGAGTAATTCCTGAGTGCAGAGCCAAGTAACCCCTCAGGTAACCACTGAGCATTGCCAGGTATGACCCAAAACACACACACACACACACACACACACACACACACAGAGGAACAAGTCATTAAGAGGCAGAAAACAATGTCAGTGAAGTAACTGGGATCTTGTTACTTGAACAGCAGCGGAGAAGGGGTTTGGCCTATTGGAGTCTTCAGTGCAATGCTAGATGTTTGCTCTGTGTTCCAGTAAGAAAGGGGGAAAACAAGCTCCTCCTGAATGACCGACTAAACACGGGATGAAAGTATTCTCCCAGTTATTCCACAGACTCGCTCCGGTTCAGCGAACAGCCAAATTGCTCTGTGGACCTGAACAGACGTGATTGTAAATGATGGTACATAGGAATAAAATGATTTGGAAAGCACCGGATGTTCATGCCTTCTGTAAACATTTAATGAGCCTCTGCCGATGGCAGGAACTGGAAGAGTTGCTGGAAATTTGCTGCAGCAGATATTTTTGGACACTTATAGGGGCAGTTATTAAGTTGCTATAGCATTGACATAAAACCAGAATATAGGTCATTAGGAGCTAATGGAGATTCCAGAAATAGAGGCTAAAGGAAAAAATATTTTAAAACTACCTGACAAGAGATACAGAAAAAACATGCCACAAATCATGACATGTTTTGTTGGGATTATAAAAGGCAAGCAGAGAAGAATCCGGATTTGTAATTCATGCATCGAAAATCCTGTATCAGGGGAATTAGGGACACAATAATTTTTTTTTTAAAAAGCACAAAGGAAAAAGAGAATAGAATCATCCCCCTTCAGCTGGAGTTAATCTCTATTTGGCTTCACTTTTTCAGTAATAAGTGTAATGGTTAACATTCACAGGATTCGAGCCATCACAAAGAATAGCAGAACTCCCATCTGAGGGCGTGAGGGAGATATGAGTGTCACTTAAAGAAAGGGAGAAAGTTTGAATTCAAAACTCATGAACACCCTTTGTCTAAGTGACAAAGCTATAAGTCTCTTGACAGAAAAATGTAAACAAGTACCAAATATCATAGTGAAGTGAACCGGGATGGAAATTCACACCCTACACAGGTAATCAGATAGAAAACAAAAGAAAGGGGAATGATTGTGGGCGTCGACTTTGGAATACTCTACAAAACAAGTCAAAATCATAAAACCAGGTGCTGACACTGCTGTCTGCAAGTGGGTGTTCTGGTTCATCACCAAGGTTCATGTCAGGATCCTAGGGGACAGCATCACACTAAGAACATAGGGGACAGCATCACACTAAGAACAAATGTTGACTAGCTGCTTTGCCACTGAGCAGTTAAGAGAACGGTGGCCTGTAGATCAAAGTCTATTTTCTTCTTTTGTAAAGTATTTTATTATATTGGGGCCGGAGCTATAGCCCAGCGGGTAGGGCATTTGCCTTGCACGCGGCCGGCCTGTGCCGGCCTGGGTTCGATCCCGGCATCCCATATGGTCCCCCGAGCACCGCCAGGAGTAATTCCTGAGTGCAGAGCCAGGAGTAGTCCCTGAGCATTGCCGGGTGTGACCCAAAAAAGCAAAAAAAAAAAAAGTATTTTATTATACTACCTTGAGATACACAATTACAAAGATATACAATTACAAAGTTCATATTTGGGTTTTGGTCATAAGTGTTCCAGCACCCATCCCTCCACCAGTGCCCATATCCCACCACCAACATCCCTGGTTCCCTCCTCCCTCCCTCAGCCCGCCTCCATGGCAGGTTCTTTATTTCTTTCCCTTTCTCTCTCTTTCTCTTTTCCTTCCCTTCCAGACTATGGATTAAAGAACATACATTAAAGGGTTGTCATGTGTATCTTTTTGCCTGTATTTAATGTTCAGTTCTAGGTTGGTATTAGTACTTTCGACAATTGTTAGCACACTGTTCCACTTTCTGTCTTACCTAGCCTCTGACTCCCACACGTTTATGATAATTTCCACCATTGATAAGACCTCCTGATACATGTTTCACTTGATCTTGGATATTGGTATCATAATATGGACATATATATTTATGTCATGCAAATAAATGCAGTCATTATGTATCTGTCTCTCTCCTTCTAGCTAATTTCACTCAACTTGATCTTCTCCATGTGCATCCATTTATAGGCAAATTTCATAACTTCATTTTTCCTAACAGCTGCATAGTAGTCCATTGTGTAGATGTACCAAAGCTTCTTTATCCAGTCATCGCTTCTCGGGCACTCTGGTTGTTTCCAGATTCTGGCTATTGTGAATAATGCTGCTATGAACATAAAAGTAGGGATGGTGTTTCTGATACATATTTTTTGGCTTCCCAGAGTATATTCCCAGGAGTGGTATGGCTGGGTCAAATGGGAGTTCAATTTCTAGTCTTTGGAGGAATGTCCATATTGTTTTCCAGAAAGGCTGTACCAGCTGGCATTCCCACCAACAATGGATGAGTGTCCCCTTTTCCTGACATCCACACACAGCACTTTTGAATATGTGCCAGTCTCTGTGGTGTAAAACGATATCTCATTATTGTTTTGATTTGCATCTCTCTGATGATTAGTGATGATGAGCATTTTTCATATGTTTTTTGGCCATTCGAATTTCTTGTTGAAGTTTCTGTTCATTTCTTCTCCCCATTTTTTGATGGGGTTGTTTGTTTTCTCCTTGTAAAGTTCTACTAGTGCCTGATATATCCTGGATATTAACCTCTTATCAGATGGGTATTGGGTGAATATTCATTCCCATTCTGTTGGAATACATTATGCCAGAATTAATTTGCACG
This sequence comes from Cryptotis parvus, assembly GCA_021461705.1. Classification (NCBI taxonomy): domain Eukaryota; kingdom Metazoa; phylum Chordata; class Mammalia; order Eulipotyphla; family Soricidae; genus Cryptotis; species Cryptotis parvus. Next base: position 136,492 of record JAJIBD010031697.1, on the reverse strand, counting down.
GCAAGCCTGGCAAGCTGCTCGTGTAGTATTTGATATGCCAAATACCATTAACATTTATATTAGGTCATTCCCGTGACCTAATATAATGGTTTGAGGCTCTTTATGTTCCTGGAGCAAGCGGATGCCTTTGGGTTCTACTAGCTTGAGACAGGACATATGGAGATATTACTGGTGCCCGTTCTAGCAAATAGATGATTAACGGGAAGATAGTGATAGTGATAGTGATAGTGATTCTGTGGACTGCCTTTGTATCTTAGTCACTGTTTCTTTTGAGGTGCAGAAGCTTTTTAGTTTCATGTAGTTCCATATGTTTATCATTGCTTCTAGTTGCTTTGTTAGTGTTGTTTCACCTTTGAAGATGCCTTTAGCCTCAATGCCGTGGAGGGTTTTTCCTATATTTTCTTCAATGTACTTTATGGATTCAAGTCTGATATTGAGATCTTTAATCCATTTTGATCTGATTTTTGTGCATAGTGTTAGACACAGGTCCAAATTCATTTTTTTACATGTCGCTGCCAAGTTTTCCCAACACCACTTGTTGAAGAGGCTTTCCTTACTCCAGTTTGGACTCTTTGCACCTTTATCAAAGATTAAATGATCATGCGTTTGAGGTTGGGTGTCAGGATACTCAATTCTATTCCATAGGTCCACAGGTCTGTTTTTATTCCAATACCACGCTGTTTAATTACTACTGCCTTGTAGTACAGTTTGAAGTTGGGAAAGGTGATGCCTCTCATCTTCCTTTTCCCTGGAATTGCTTTAGCTATACTTGGGGGTGTATTGTTCCATACAAATTTCAGGAGTGTTTTGTCAATTTCTTTGAAGAATGTCATGGGTATCCTTATAGGGACTGCATTGAATCTGTACAGAGTTCTAGGGAGTATTATCATTTTGACAATGTTGATTCTCCCCATCCATGAGCAGGGAATGTGTTTCCATTTCCTTATGTCCTCTTTTATCTCTTAGAGCAGTGTCTTGTAGTTTTCTTTGTACAGGTCCTTTACACACTTGGTTAAGTTGATTCCTAGGTATTTGATTTTCTGTGGCACAATTGTGAATGGAATTGTTTCCTTAATATCCCTTTCTTCTCTTTCGTTATTTGTAGATAGGAAAGCCACTGACTTTTGGATGTTGATTTTGTATCCTGCCACTCTACTATATGTGTCTAGGAACTTTTTGGTAGAAAGTTTAGGGTTCTCTAGGTATAATATCATGTCATCTGCGAATAATGATAGCTTGACTTCTTCCTTGCCTATCTGGATGCCCTTGATGTCCTTTTTTCTCTGATTGCTATGGCAAGTACTATTGCTATGGCAAAGTACTATTCTTTTTATATTGAATAAAAGAGGTGAGAGTGGGCAACCTTGTCTTGTCCCTGATCTCAGAGGGAAGGCTTTCAATTTTTCCCCCATTTAGAATGATGCCTGCTGTGGGCTTTTGGTAGATGACTGTAACTATCTTGAGGAAAGTCCCTTCAATTCCCATTTTCTGGAGGGTTTCAAAGTCTATTTTCTAGAGATGAGCATGAAGATTAAAATACTCATAGTTTGGGGAGAGACTGAATAGTCAGAACTTTTTCAGTTGAAGAGTAAATCAGAAGGGGTCACCAGGGGGAGTGTTTGGGAGGCCCTCCGGGTCAATCTGGGGCTGGGCTGGGCTCAGACCCTGAGCATAGATGAGAAAGTCTCAGACTCCTCTCTTTGACCCAACCCACTAGCAAAGACAGCTTCTCCCACTTGAGTTTTGTCTTGGAGCCACACCCAGTGGTTCTCAGAAGCTACTCCCAATTCTGTGCTCAGGGGTCACTCCTGGAGGAACTGAGGATTGAACCTGAGGCTTCCTGTGTGCAAAGCCTATGCTCAGCCTGTTAAACTGAGCATCTTCCTGGCCCCCTTCTCATGTTTCAGTGGCTTGGGAAGAGGAAAGGCCATAGAATAATTGTGTGTGTTTGTGTGCATGTGTGTGGGTGTGTATGTGAGTTGAATGTGTGAAAACGACTTGCATTCAGTTTCAGCCTTCTTAGGTAAAGGGCTGTTGGAACAAGGCCAGACTTGTGCTGTGCCACCAGGGGAGATAGATTTGAGCTTTCTGGGGTGACCTGGCCTCACACTGACACTTGGCAGACCCCAGGTCTCAGGACTGCCCCTTCTCGAAGGCAGCTGCTGTGGGCAGAGGGATTGGGCCAAGGACTCCCTGGGCTTCCGTTCTGCCCTGCTGTCCAGGTTGCAATGCAAGCACCCTCTTCCCTCCCCTCCCTCCCTCCCTCCCTCCCTCCTTCCCTCCCTCCCTCCTTCCTCCCTCCTTCCTCCTTCCCTCCCTCCTTCTCTCCTATCTTCCCTCCTCTCTGCCTCCTCCTCCTTTCTCTTCCTTTCCCTCCCCCTCTGAGGAATCAAGCTCAGAGTGCCTACAGACCCCTTCCCACCTTGCAGGACCCTCGTGGAGAGGCAAGGGCACCCAGCGCCAGGGTCTCATGCCCAGTACAAAGATTCTAGCACATTCCCTGCCCACAGGGGAGTCTCACTCGGGACCCAGCCCTTCTTCCACACCCACTAGAGAGCCTCTTCATCTTTTTACATTTAAAAACCATTTCTTTTAGAAAACTTTTTTGGTTTTTTGGGTGGCCACACCTGGTGATGCTCAGGCTCTGCGCTTGGGGAATCACTCCTACCGGTACTTAGAGGCAGCTTCCCGCTGGACTGTCTCTCCAGCCCCTCTCTTTGCATTTTGATTTGTGGTTTTGGGGCCACAGCTGGTGTTATAACGGGTTCTGCACCTAGGAGTTATTCCTGGCTACGCTTGGGAACCCTATGGGATGTTGGAGATTGGACCCGATCAGCTGTGTGCAAGACAAGTGTCCCTGCTGTCCCGTTGCTCTGGAGGACCCCTTTTTACTTTATTAAAGTCTCCCTGCCCTGGTGTCGACAAGGCATCGAAGGCAAACCCTGTAGAAGAGGTTTGTGGTGAGAAACAGCAGCGAGCAGGTCTGCCTTGCTGATCTCCAGAGCTGTTTGCAGGGCCGCTAAGCTAACATCTTAATGAATGCCCCAGGGGACATTTGCATAAAACACTCTGTTCCTTCAAAAGAGCCACTGATACCTTATTAATTTTTTTTTTGTTCAGTATTCAGTCTGGGAATGAATTGGCGCCTGAATTTTCAGTGGTTCTGGGTGGGGTCGCCGAGGCTGAGTGGGCGAGGACTCCTCCAGGCCTGCAAGGGTCTCTGTTTCTTCCTTCTGGAGCCTTTTTTTTTTTAAACTCTGACTTTTTGGGTCTTAACTGGCAATGCTCAGGCTAAGTTACTCCTGGCTCAGCACTCAGGAATTCCTCCTAGCGGTGCTCACGGGACCCTATGGGGTGCTGAGGATCGAACCCTGGTCGGCCGCAAGTGGAAGGCAGGTTCGCTCCAGCCCCCATTTGCCAGTGTTGAGTGGATGTGCCATGGCCGTAGCTCAGCTGTGGAGTGGGGCCCCTGGAGCCCATAGTCAGGGCACTCATGTCAGGTCTTGTTTGAGGTCTTGATCACAAGCTCTGTGATCCTGGGTGACCCCAATCCCGACTGTGAGGAATTACTCAGTACCTAGTTCACAGCCCACCCAGGGGGACAAGCAGTAATCCCAAAAGTTGTCTCAGAAGCTAGCAGGAGTGTGTGCCCCAGCTTGATGACTCAGAGGTTGGGGAGGCGGCCAGTGGGAGTTCATCTTTCCACAGACAGCATCCCAGTTTCATGCCTGGTCCCGTTGAGTGTAGCCCTAGTGATCCCTGCATTGTTGGGCCTGAGCAGGGTCAGCCGAGCATTGAACCATACAGCCTGTTTGACTGAGTACTAACAGGAGTGCCCCCCACCCCTGTCCCCAGAGCCTGCTGGGCAAGCTCTACCCTCAAAACCTACTGAGGTACCATCTCCGAATGCTGCTTGTCAGGAGGGGAGGAGCCCGGACAGTCCCCATTTGCCCAGGCCCCTTCCTGTGCAGGGAGGAAAGAGGAATGAACCCACTCAGCCTCCAGGCCTCGCCAGGGTCACCCATGGTCCCAGCGGGGTCGATAGAGACTGCAAAGTCCAGGCAGTGCTGAGTTCAGGCCATCGACTATTCTCTAGCAAACTGGCATCGAGTGCCTTGTGCCGTGGCTGAAGGCTGTTGTCAGAGAGGTTAGGAAACCCAGAGAGAGGCTGCTGAGAGGGAGGGTCATGATAAACGTTGGCACACCCCCCACGAGGGGTGCAGATTGGCTGCAGTGCTTGGGGACTCTTCCACACCCCAATTCAGTTACTTCTGTTTGGTTTGGGGACCAAATGTGCTCTGGGATCACTCCTGGAAAGGGTTGGGAGGTGGAGGAGCCCTATGCAGTGGTTGGCTGTGTACAGGCAAGCCCTTTACCTTGCTGAACTATCTCTCCAGACACCTGATTAAGAGAGTGAGCGAGCTCCACCAAGGATGATGGGAGTGCCTGGGTCCTGGCATGTGGTGGTGTGTCATGGTGCCGGACAGCCTGTGCACTCCCCATTAATCGCCCCTCAGTGGTGGCATAGCCCCTGCCATGCTGCCCGTTGCCAGCCCCTTTCTGCTGCCAGGGTCTCAGAATGCCAAGTAGCTTCAATATTAGCCCAGTTGATAATTGGGTTAATTACGCTAATAACGAGGAGGTTGAATTTTTTGTGCAGGGAAGCCATCAAGGGTATGCCAAGGCCAATTAAAATTAAAATTAAAATTAACTGCCATCTGGGGTTCCTGGTTTTCCTGACCTCGCTGTTGGCTCAGGCCATCCGTTCTCGACATCGTGGGTAAGAGGAAACCCCATTTCTCATACTCAAGGTTGTCAGTGCCTGAGCCCCAGTTCTCCCTTCCCCACACACCCAGGAAGTGGAGAGTGAGCAACTTGGGGTCACAGTCCGTTATCTGAGGCACAGAAATACCTTGTTGGCAGCAAATGAGCAGAAGATCTGCTGATTTTGCTTCCCTCACAGGGTGGTTGGTTTCCAGGCGATGCTCAAGTCCATTTCCTTCCAAGCCAGCAGCCTCTCCCTTGCTCTACAGAGTCCCAGCCTTCGGCTCAGTGCCAGGGTACACTCACTTGGCCTGCCAGCACGATGTATTTATTCCCCAGGGCTGCAGAATCCCCTCTGAAGATGGGCTGGTTTTTCTCTGGAAAGTTATGTGAACGCCCATGAGGATAAGTAGGAAGCCACTAGCCCTCCCTGGGCTTTGATGTCTTTGCCCAGACAAGTTCCTCTTTTGAGCCACCAACCTGGGTGGGGTGTGGGCACTGGCCTCCAGGCTCCTTCTAGCTCTTTCATTCAGTCCCATTGCCATGCTCTAAGTCCGTTTGTCCTTCCTTCCTTGCTTCCTTGCTTCCTTGCTTCCTTGCTTCCTTCCTTCCTTCCTTCCTTCCTTCCTTCCTTCCTTCCTTCCTTCCTTCCTTCCTTCCTTCCTTCCTTCCTTCCTTCCTTCCTTCCTTCCTTCCTTCCTTCCTTCCTTCCTTCCTTCCTTCCTTCCTTCCTTCCTTCCTTCCTTCCTTCCCTCCTTCCCTTCTTCACTTGGTGGTGCTCAGGGCTTAAGCACTTAAGGATCACTCCTGGCTGGGCTCCGAGGGACCCTATGGGGTACCATGGATTGACCCCGGTTGACTGCATGCAGCACATGTCTTCCCTCTGTCCTCCCAGTCCAGCCTGTCAGAGCCTTTTCTCCTGGAAGTAGATCTGCAGCCGTTGACACTCTTGGGTTGGTCCATCTTGGAAACTGCCAGGAGCCCCTGAGTTGAGCCCAGCTCTCCCATTCATTCCACTGGCCCTTCCTGAGTTCCCAGAGCCTCAGCTTTTGTTTGCCAGCCATTCTGCTCTTCTCCCTCTTTCTCTCCCTTTCTTTCCCTGCACCCCACACCTCCCAAACTTGGCTTAATTTTAAAAATGATAATACCATGGGCATCATTTGTTTCTACACAAAATTTTACCCACCATGAGGTCAGAGAGATAGCACAGCACTTAGGCAATTGCATTGCAGGCAGCCAACCTGGCTTCAATCCCTGGCACCCCTGTATGGTTTACTAAGTCCAGCCAGAAAGATCCCTGAGTACAGAATCAGGAGTAAACCCTGAGTGCCATCAGGTGTGGCCCAAAGACATAATAGTTATATAAACACACATATATACATATAGATATAACTTTTTTGATTTTTTAAATCACAAAGTATTCATCTCTTACATATACACTTTCCCTAACTAATACAAAGTCACAGAGACTACTAAAAATTGAGTATTTGGGCTGGAATGCTTGTCTAGCTGGCAGGGTATTTGCCTTGCAAGCATCTGACCCAGGTTTGATCCCAGCATCCCATGCTGGGCCCCCTAAGCACTACCAGAGGACAGAGCCAGAGTAACCCCTGACCCAAATCACCCCTCCCAAATAACAAGGAGTATTTGAGGGTGAACCACCTTAAATTGGATTGGATATGAATGGTTATGGTCTTTTGTGACCCTGCTCAACTCCTGACAGTCAATATATTTGTTATGTTTGGGATCTACAATAGGAAAAACTGGATTCAGATAGATCCATCGTTTATCTTGTAAGCTTGATATAGTCTTTGATCAAGGCTATATGAAAGCATTAAAAAGGATTTGTTGGGTTTTTTGTTCAACATTGAATCACCAATAATATCTAACAACTAGCTCACTTCCTGATCATAAATATGAAAGTCAATAAACACATACATTTGGAATAGATGTGATCCCTACCACTTTTCTGACTTGTAACAGACCAACAGTGTTCTCATTTTGTGTGTGTGTGGGGGAGGGTAGCTACATATTCATGGTAAGGCAGCGAATCCAGGATGAATCATATGCCTGAACCCTGTCCGAGGTGAATAAAAGTACCCTGAGGAGGGGGCCAGAGCAATAGCCCAGCGGTAGGGCCTTTGCCTTGCACGTGGCCGGCCTGTGCCAGCCCAGGTTCGATCCCGGCATCCCATATGGTCCCCCAAGCACCGCCAGGAGTAATTCCTGAGTGCAGAGCCAGGAGAAACCCTTGAGCATCGTCAGGTGTGACCCAAAAAGCAAAAAATAAAAAGTACCCTGAGGGTAGCTTAGCACAGTGAGGGCATAAAATGTATCCATTGAAGGAAGGAGGGAAGGAAGGATGAATAAAACTATACATCTATTCATTCATACATCCATCTGAGGAAGGAAGGGAGGCTATAGGGAAGGAAGGGGAAAAAAGAGGGAATAAAGGAAGGGAGGAAGGAAGGAGGGAGGCAAAGAGGAAGGAAGGTTGCCTGCTTTTCCTTAAGTCTTAGATTATACAGACATGTTTATTTTTATTTTTCATTTTTCCTGAGACATGCTCACATTTTAAAAAAGATCAGTGACACACTGCGTCATCACTGGTGACTCAGAGGCAAGATTTGTTCCAATACGGCCCAAGCAGAACTAGCTACTGACAGCAGGAAGTGAATTTGTTGGTTGGGTGCCTTCAAGAGCCAACATAGCAGAGACATTGGGCAGACTCTTAGAGTTAAAAAAAAAAGACTTGGGCTAGAGAGAGAGAATATGGTAGAGAGGTGCTCATCTTGCACCTTCTTTACCTTTATTTGCACTTCAATAATAATATTGGCGAGACTGAACTTAAGTAAAAACACTCAGGCTGGTATTGGAGAGCTCAGGGCTTCATATATTAATCCAGGACCTTCGTGGGTTGGAACCGCCAACCTGTCTGTCTTAAGAAGCTGCCTCATCTATCTATCTCATCTCAGAACTCAGGGGACGCCGGCTCAGCCTTCTTTAAAGGTATCTGTTCTCTTTCGAGGGAGTGATTTCAGTTGATTGATGAATAGACTTGCTGTTTGGTTGGGGGAGGGTTGCATCTCTCCCCTGGAACTTGGCACTGGCCCAGTCATGACCTCGCTTAATCTTGTTTATCCACAGTATCTGGAAACTGTATTTGAGGTCATTCAGGAAGAATTGTGTAAGGATCTCATAGGAGCAGCCTGGAGTGCTGAGAGGTACAGCAGAAGAGTAAAGTTGGCAGGAGCAGCTGGAGACATTGGAAGAGCAAGAGTTTGGGGTACATGAAACTGTACCCCAAAGACAGTGGCTGTTTAGGGAAAGTTTATAAATGCTCCCTAGTTATAGGCACTAATAACAGGAAGAAACTCTATAGGTTTGTTACCACCCAAACATATAAAATCCATCCATTTATTCATCCATACATACATTTATCCATCCATCCATCCATCCGTCTATTCTCATCCACCTATCTATTAATCTATCATCCAGTTATATGTTCATCTGTCCATCTATCCATCACCCATTCATCTATTTACCACCATTCATCTGTTCATCCATCCATTCATCCATTCATCGGTTCATCCATCTGTTTATCTGTTTGTTCATTTATCATACAGTTATCTACTCATCTGTTCATTTAGACATCATCCACCATCCATTCATCCATCTGTCCATCTGTCCATCTATTCATCTTCCATCTATTCATCTATCTATCCATACATCTATTCATCTTCCCATCTATCCTTCTGTCCAACCATCCATCTATTCATCTTTCGTCCATTTATCTATTCAGCTGTACATCTATAAACCACCATCCATTCATTTACCCATTTATCTATTCATCCATCTATTCATCCATCCATCCATCCATCATCCATCCATCCATCCATTCATCATCCATCCATCATCCATCCATCCATCCATCCTTCCTTCCTTCCATCCATCCATCCATCCATCCACATCCATCCATCCATCCATCCATCCATCATCATCCATCCATCCATCCATCCATATATTCATCTATCCATCCATCTATTCATTCATTATTTGTTTATTCATTTGTTCATTCATCCATCTATCCAATCCTCCATCTATCAATTTATCCATCTATTATCCAGTTATCTGTTCATCTGTCCATCTATCCCTCATCTATCCTTCTATTCATCCATCTTCCATCCATCACCCATCTATCCATTCATCCACCCATCATCCCTTTATCTATTCATTTTGTTTATCTGTTCATCATCTTTCCATCTTCCATCCATTCATCCATTCATTTATCTACCTGTTTATCCATTCACTTACTTATCTATTCATCCACTTGGTTATCTATCCATCATTCATATATCCATCGCTTCATCTATCCATCCATCCACCTATTCATTCATCATCCATTTATTCTTGTTCACCCAGCCATTCATTCATTTATCCATTATCAAGTTATCTGTTCATCTGTCTATTTATCCATCTTCCATCCATCCATCCACCATTCATTAATTCATTCATTTAGTTGCCTATCTTTCATCTGTCCATCTGTTTATTCATCCATCTGTCCATCTGTCCACCATACATCCTTTCATCTACACATTCATATATTCATCATCCATCATCCATCCATTCATCAGTGTATTCATCCAAGAATTTATAATTCATCCAATATCCATTCATCCAATCATCCAGCCATCTATCCAGTCATCCATCCATCTATCCATTCATCCATTCATCCATCATCAAAATGGACAGATGTATTCATCTGTCCATTTATCCATCTTCCATTAATTCATCCACCTTTTCATCTTCCATCCATCTAGTCATCCATCTCTCATTCATTTATCTATTGATCCGTCCATCCATCCATCTCTTCATCCATCTGTCCATCCATTCATCCATTTATCCATCCATTCATCCACCTACCCACTCATCTGCCCATCCATTCTTCTATTCATCTATTCATCTATTCATCTATTCATCCATCCATTCACATCCATCCATCCATTATCTATTTACCCGTCTGACCATCTATCCACCCATCCATTCATTCATCCATCCATCCATCCGCACATTGATCTCTGTGAATATATAAGGATGTATATGCTGCTCATGCAATGTACATTTCAGCAGAAATGTACATTTTAGAAATGCATTGTAGAACTAAGGTTTGTTTTTGCCAACTCGATTAGGACCAAGGTCATTCTCTAAAGGAGTTCTGCCTGTTCTTTTTAATGGAAATTAGCAATTTATCTTAAGGAAGTTATTAAAAGACCGGTTCATTTATTTGCATAATGATAAAATGCACTCGCCTTCTCCCTCCTTTGCTATGATCAATGAATAGAGACACACAAAACCTCCATTACAAAGACATAAAAAGCATCCAGGCATCTTTTGGATCTTCTTTATGAGTCAGTCAGCGTCCCCCAAATGAAGCTGGCATTTCTCTAAAGACCCATTTCTATATAAAAATCTCAGGCAATCAATAAACGCCTGTTACCAGTGGGCTGGGGATTGTGTGTCTCCCTTCTCCTGGCTGGCAACTGCGGAGCATGTAATCATAACAATGCGTGCCTCTCTTCTCCCTGTACCTGCCTTCAAACAGCTCCATCCAGAGAACCGTAAGATGGGGCAATGGAAGCATATTAGTTGTGGGGTTGCTGATTGGTTGTGGGGCTTGGGAGGCAGGCAATGCCCGGGTGAGTTTTCTCACCTTTATGTCTGAAAAAGTCATTGAGCATGAGAAAAACTCGCCCTTCCCAAAAGGGAAAAGCCGAACTCTGCTTCCCTTTATTGTAAGTTAGAGTCCCTTGGAGCATGATCTCTGATTGGTTTTAAGATGTGCTAACAGATGGAGCTAAGATAATAGAAAGAAATTAAAGCCACTAAAAACACTGGACAGATACTCAGGTACAGGAACATTTTCCTGATTGCCAGCATTTTTTTGTTTGTTTTGGGGTCACACCAGTGATGCTCAGGGCTTACTCTTGGCTCTGCAGTCAGGGATCAATCCCGGTAGATTTGGGGAACACAGGGGATGCTGAGATTGAAGCTGGGTTGGCTGTATGGAAGGCAAACACTCTCTCTGCTGTACTATTGCTCTGGCCCCTGATTGCCAACATTTCTGTGCTGTCGTGACAGCAAGACTTGGGGCATGAACTGCGTCTCTGTGCGAGTCCCCTGGAAGGGATTGGCAAAGCTTGTGCCTGGTCCCTCCCGGATTCTACTCATAAACTTTCTCTTTGTTATAAAGGACTTAAAACTGCTTTTTTTGGAATTTGATGTGCTCCAATAGCTTTAAATTGAGGGTGGTTTGGGACCCTGGTATAGAACCTCAGTTATGAACGTTTAGATAAAAAAAAAGGCAGACTGGGATAAAGTCAGGCTCTCCTGAAGGGCCCTGCATTGCAGGGGGATAAAAATGGCTCAAGATATTGAGTATGTTCTTGGCTGGCTTATTTTTACTTTTTGGGTCACACTCAGCAATGCTCACAGCTTACTCCTGGCTCTGCACTGAGGGATTACTCCCGGCAGGGCTCTGGGAACCATATGGGGTGCTTGGGATTGAACCTGGGTCAGACACATGCAAGGCAAGCATTTTACTAGCTATATTTTCTCTCTCACCCTGAATCTATTATTTTTTGGTTTGCTTTTTCAGCAACATGTAGGGGTGCCTGAGAGTTTGGTGCTCAAGGGTGTTTGGGGTCCAAAGGGTGTTGCAGCTTGAGACTGGGCTTTGGTGTACACAATACAAAATGTGCACCCCAAATTTTGATCTCTTTTCCTGGCTCCTGAAAAAATTATTTCAGAGTGCATCCTCAAAGTTGTTTGGTTTTGGTTTTGGGGTCACACTCAGAGATGCTCAGGGCTTACTCCTGGTTCTGTGCTGAGGAATTAATCCTGGCATTGCTCGGGGGACCATATGTGGTGGCATGGATTAAACCCAGGTCAGCAGAATCCAAGGCAAGCACCCTAGCCACTGTAATATTGCTCCAACCGCCGAATCCTCAAAGCTTAATGGGGGAAAAATATAGACTTGACCAGAGAGATGAATCTGTTGAAGATGCCAGGGGAAGAACTATTTAAAAACACTTTGATAGCTTCAAGAGGCTGACATAGACCTGACCTGGTTCCCCCTTATGTCTATTAATAACCATAAGCCAGAAATAGGAAATATGGCATGAATGAAAAGACCAGGAAGAGATCAAGCTCTAGCACCAGGTTGCCAACATGTTGCTGTACATCCTTAGAGAAGTTGAAGGTAAAAACAGTAAGACTGATGTATTGAGACCAGACCACTCAAGATCCCACCTTGGGCCAGAGAGAGTTTACAGTGAGAAGGAGCTTTCCTTGCGTGCAGCCAGCCTGGGTTCAGTTCTAGCACAGGGTCCCCAAGCCCTCCAGGAGTGATCCCAGAGTGCAGAGGCAGGAGTAAGCCCTGAGCACTGCTGGGTGTGGCCCCAAACCCAAAAAATAAAGTTTCACATCACAAAACTGTTGACTATGACCTTCCTTCCTTCCTTCCTTCCTTCCTTCCTTCCTTCCTTCCTTCCTTCCTTCCTTCCTTCCTTCCTTCCTTCCTTCCTTCCTTCCTTCCTTCCTTCCTTCCTTCCTTCCTTCCTTCCTTCCTTCCTTCCTTCCTTCCTCCCTTCCTTCCTTCCTCCCTTCCTTCTCCTTCCTTCCTTCCTTCCTTCCTTCCTTCCTTCCTTCCCTCCTTCCTTCCTTCCTTCCTTCCTTCCTTCCTTCCTTCCTTCCTTCCTTCTCTTTCTTTCTGTTTTTTGCTTTGGGTCGGGGGTTCTGCTGCTGTGTGGGGCTTGGCTCTCAGTCCCAGTTTCTTTTTCCAACCAACAAACATGTGGCCTAGAAGCCAGTGTAAAACAAACAAACAAACAAACCCATTCTGGATTCTGCATTCCCTGCCTAGAGTCCCAAGTCATGGGGAGTTTTTCTGAGACCATTATTGAAGGACTCAGCAAAGTCGTCTTCCCCACCAAGAAACTTAAGTCTTCATGTCACCTTCGTTCTTTGGAAAACAGAAAATGCTTCATGTGGCCACCTCTGACATTCACGAGCGCACTCTTCATGATTAAGGGAAAAAGCCAAGTCATGCTCAGCTCACTTGTTTAGCTTTTGGTCTTGGAACATCCTGCTCTGTTTCATGCAGATGTAGCTCAGTGCTGCAAGAAACTCAGCATTCATTTTTAACACCAGCAGCACTGGCTGCATCATATACATGTTTTGAACGCTGGAACCTGGGTTTCTGGATAAAGGCACCAGAGACCAACTTCAAGCTATAGCAGGTTCTGTTGAGAACTAACGAGCCCAGCAGTGAAACTCTGGGCAGACAGAGTCTGGGCAGAGCCTTGGGCAGACAGACATCTGTCGGCTATGTAATCTGTTGGCTATGGAAGATGAGCCAACTTCTCATCTTCCAAGGAAGAGATACAACTGTCCTCTGGCCAGCCCCGCAGGGATGTAGATAGAAGATGTTCAGGAAGGAAGAGACAGCTTTCACTGAGGTTCAGTTCAACTGGACAACGGAATTATTTGTTAATGTAAACTTCTGCCTAAGACAATCCCCACCTTCTCAAAGCACAATACAGATTTCCAGAGTTATCATTGTTCATACTCAAACATGAATTATTTGCATGTGTGTGGGGGGGCATTGGGTCACCCCAGACTCTACTCAGGGCCTTTTCCTGGCTCTGTGCTCAGCAGTGAGCCCTGGTGGTACTCAAGGGATCCTCTAATCCTCTATGGTACCTGGGATCTAACTGGGGTCTGCTGCATGCAAGGCAAGTGACTCACCCCTGCTGCTATCTCTGTGGCCCTTAGGGTTCATTTCTTGTCCACCTTCCTGGCTAGTTAGAATCTTCTAACCGATGCTTGTTTATGCTTACCCTCAGAGGCCCCATCTCGTACTGTCTCCTCAATCTCTGCTCAGTGAGATCCGCTCTCTGGCTTTGATGCTCCTGTGCTTTGGCTAAAATAGCTATTTTTTAAATTATATAACCATTTTTAATTTATTTTTTTCTTTCCTTTAAAAATTTTAATTTAGAAATCATGATTTACAAAGTTTTTGACAACAGAGTTTCAGGCATCATTGTTTCCATATTCAATCCCACCACCAGTGACTACAACCCCGCCCCAAACAATGACCCCCAGGTTCCCTCCTACCCTGCAAGCTGTATCATTTGACATTTTATTTTTTTAATTTAATTTTATTTTATTATTTCCCCCCCCAAATATTATTATTACACCATTTTAGACATACAATTGAAAGATGCTCATGGAGAGTTTTAGTTCTACAGTGTTCCAACACCCATCCCTCCACCCAAACTCATCTCCCATCACCAATGTCCCCACCTCCCTCCCCCCTCCCATAAAATAGCTCTTGAGAAAAGAGATAAAGAACCTGCCATAGAGACAGGCTATGGGAGGGGGAGGAAATTGGGGACATTGGTGGTGGAAATGGGCACTGGTGGAGGGCGGGGTGCTGGAACACCATGTGACCGAAACCCCCAAACATGAACAATGTTGTAATTGCATACCTCACGGTGGTATAATAAAATATTAATAAAAATAAATAAAATAGCTCTTGAGTTGGTGCTCATCTGAGCCTGGCACCTGCTCTTCCTTCCTGCAGCCTTTGTGAGAGAAAACTGTTGCTTTTTCTTGGCACTTGGTGACGTGTTATGCAGTGGGAGGTGCAGGACTCTGAAGTCTTGTTTTTCATCTCTCCTCATCTCAGAAGAGTGCCCTGATTTCTGCGTAGCCCTCACCTCGGTAGCCGCATGCTTGTAGAAACAGGCCTGAGGACCAGAAGCACACAGGCCAGAGAACTGGCTGCTTCTGTCTCTGGACCTTCCCAGAAAGTCTCACTGCAGGCGCCAGCTGCCTCCATTCTCTGTTCAGATCCATCTAACAATCTCCCTGTTCTCTGCACCATGCGGGTGCACCCAGGCAGAGCAGAGCCCTGGCAAGAAAAAAGCTTTTCAGTGGTGTGGCCTGGCCATTTTGACTGAGGACAGTGCACAGGAAATCTCCCAGGGACCAGGATAGAATGTGTGTGTCCCTATGCCTGTTGCTGTCTGCCAGATGGGATCTGTGCTAGAGAAAAACTGATCCCTGCCTGTACTCATCTCTGGCGCACCCGAGTTTGCTTTGGCCTGTTCATCTCTCCCTTTGGGAAGAAGAGATGTTTAGCTGATTGATAAACCAACTTTTCATCCTTAAAAATTTTTTTTTTTTTTTTTTGCTTTTTGGGTCACACCCGGCAATGCTCAGGGGTTTTCCTGGCTCTGCACTCCAGGAGCCACTTCTGACCGTGCTCGGGGGACCATATGGGATGCCGGGGATCGAACCCCCTGCCAGCATGGGCAGGCCGTGTGCAAGGCAAATGCCCTACCCGCTGGGCTATCGCTCCGGCCCTCATCCTTTAAAAATTTTTAAGGGGCTTGAGTAATAGCGTAGCAGGGCCGGCCTGGGTTCGATCCTGGCATCCCATATGGTCCCCTGAGCACCACCAGGAGTAATTCCTGAGTGCAGAGCCAGGAGTAACCCCTGAGCATTGCTGGGTGTGACCCAAAAAAGCAAAAAAAAAAAAAAAAAAAGAAGATGAAATCATTTTAAAAAATTAGTTTGGGGGCCACATCCTGTGATGCTCTGGGCTGACCCCTGGCTGTGTGTTGAGGGATTGCCTGGGAACTCAGGGGACCATATTGGGTGCTGGGGATTGAACGCAGCTTAGCCACGTGCAAGGCAAGTGCTTCCACCTGCTGTTCTACTGCACTGGGTCCCGTCTATTTATTTATTTGTTTCTTTGTTTTGTGGGTATGAGAGTGAGGCTTAGGGGCTCAAGCCTGGCTCTGCTCGGGAGAGAATTTGGTGCCAGGGATTGAACCCGGGCCTCCCTCAGTGCATTTACTCAGTCTCTGGGGGTCTCTCTAGCCTCAAATCTTCACCCCGGGTGACAGTTCTGAATTAGTTCCTGCCACTCCAAGACTGTCTTCAAGTTTGATATCCAGGCTCTTGAAGCCTGGAAGTGCCTATAATTTAGTGCTCAGTCAGGCGGGGCGGAGGGAGCGGCGCCAGGGCAAATGGGCAGAGACATATTTTATTATTTATTTACTGGCTTTTTTGGGTCACACCTGGTGGTGCTAGGGAGTTACTCCTGCTCTGCACCAAGGAATCACTCCTGGATGTGCTCAGGGGAGCATATGGGATGCCGGGGGATAGAACCTGCGTCCTCTGTGTGCAAGGTCAATGCTCTACATGCTGTGCTATGCTACAGCCCCTAGGCAGAGAGAGTTTGACTCAGTTTTATAGCATGGGGTTAAGAGGGGTTCACCGCAGCCCTGCCTAGGGGTGGTGGTGGTGGGGTCAGTGATGGGGGCAGGATGGTCTGAAAAATTGGCAGAGCAGGAAAAGCTGCCCGGGAAAAGGGAAACGTTGGCCGTCTCAGGGGAGACTCTGTGATGTGTCTGTAATAAGTGCCCTTTGGGATCCTTCCTTGGGGACTGCTGAGGCTCTTTGTTTAGACTAGAAACTCTGCTTCTTGCTAATCCCTCTCCTCTGTAGCCCTATGCGTGCTGCGTTCCAGCCCTGGTGTGTGTTTGCCGTTCAATCAGTCAATTGATTCAACAGACCAGGCACCAGCAAAAAGCTGGGGAGAGCAAAGAGGAGTGTTTGGCATCCAGCCTCCACATGAGCCCTGAGTGTGAATGAGAGGGTGGTGGGTCTGCTGTTGTGGGAACGGGGTGGGGGTGAGCTGGCAAGAACCAGAGAGCATTTGGGATTTCGAGGCAGGTTTGGGGGCAGGGATGGAGGCTGGGGTGGAGTATAGCCTGGAGGGCTTGCACGGAAAGGGGTTCCTCTGGCCAGAGACCTCCTTGGAGTGGAGGGGCTGGAGGAAACACCAGGGAGAAGGAGCTTGCCTTGCATGTGGTTTGATCTGGACTCCACTTGTGGTTCTGAGCACAGAGCCAGGTGTAAGCTCTGTGCAGTGCCAGGTGTGGCCCCAGAACTAAAATAAAAGAAAAATATATATGTTAGACCACTGGGGGCAGGAAAGTGAGTAAGGCAGTAAATTCTCTTCAATTCCGTGGCATCCATAGGGTCTCCCTTAGCCCTGCCTAAGCACAGAGCCAGGAGGAAGCCCTGAGCATTGCTGGGTGTGACCCAAACCCCTGCAAATAAAATGGCCCAAACAAAACTCCTTTGAAGGGATGCCCTTTCTAGCAAGTGCTGTGCCCGAGTGCTGTGTCCTGTGTTGTGGCCGGGTCCGAGGAGAGGGGAAATGTTTCTCTAAAAGCGGCTCCTTTAAGGGTCACGTGGTGCCATATCACTCCAAGAGCAGGAAAAAAACAAATCAATGAGACCAAAATGAACTCTTTTCCATTCATTGATTTTGTTGCCTTGCTGAGCGACAACTTTGTCACTCTCTATGTGTGGGGGTCCCCGTGGGAAGCCCTGTCAATGCTGAGGGCCCCCCACAAGCCCCCCAAGGTAGGACTTGTTTCTGGAAAAAAATTCCTGTAGCCATGACTTGACTTCCTGTCTGCATGCAGTTCCCAGGGGACCAGCTGACTTGGCGGCCTGGAGGTGGGCTGGTGAGGGGGCTCCGGACGCTGCAGGCCCCCTCTCCCTGCTTTTAGCTGGGTCCTTGCTGTCCTGCTGTGAGCATCTTTGCCACTTTGCCACTGCGCATAGTCTCGCGCAGTCAATTTTGGTCTAGTTTCCATCTTGTTTGCTCCAGGTTATTCTGGTTTGGGGAGGGGCACGAGAGATCTCAGGGTATCTTACCCCTCCTTTCTTCTTCTGCTCCACGCAGCCACCTCACTCAGGGCTCCCACACCCCCATGCCTGGGTCTTTGTCCTTCCTGCGTCCTGCATTTGTAAGGTGACATCTCCCAGCACCCCTGGAACCTGGGGCGGGGTGCAGTGTGTGACTTGCTCAGATCTAGGACAGGCCTGGACTCACTGGGGCTCATTCTCAGGATCGTCTCTGGGCCTCTGTGGGGATGCCCAAGTTCTGCCAGGCACATCATTTATTAGTCTGGCCTTGGTGCCAGAGGACCCCCGCCCCCGACCGGCAGGGTTCAGCTCAAGGTGACTAATGGTTGCCTGAGGCAAAGTCCTTCTTGGGGGTGGGGCTAAGCTGCTGGACCTTCTCCTGGACCCCTGGACATAGCTGATTCCCCTTTTCTGTAAAGCCTTCCTGTACCCCAATAGCAGCCTGGTCAGGCCCCAGCCCTGCCTGGCACCTCCTCCCTGTCCTCTCTGTGTTTGAACTGCTGAAATCAGGTTCTCAGGGCACCTGGGAACACTTCACGGGACTCTGGGGTCTAGCTGTGAGCCTGGATTGCAGGTCTCCCTCTGGGTTTCTGGTGGGGACTTTCAGAGACCGTGACATGGGTTCTAAGACTTCCGGCCACATGGTGGACAGACCTTCCATAGCCCACGCCCAACCCCACCTAGGTTTAAAGCTGCAGATCCCAGAACTGTGCTGGCCAATGAACAGCCACTCCAGCGGAGGGCAGGCAACGGCTTTTTACGCTCCCTTCCCACTCCCATCACCAGCATCGGTCACTGCGTCACCACAGATGTGAGCGGTGGGCACTGGACACTGAACCGTGTCAGCCTGCTCTACCTTAGCCTCCAAGCCCTTCTCCCAGGGAAATACACAGACACACAGACACGCTGACACACTGACACATACAGATACACAGACATGCAGACACACACATGAACATGCAGACACACACAGATAGACAGACACACTGACACAGACATGCAGTCACACAGATCACAGAAATGCATACACAGACACAGAGACATGCAGACACATACACAATTACACAGATACATACAGACATGCAGACACACAGACACATGGATATGCAGACACACGGACATACAGGCACACACAGAGACATGCAGACACATACATAGACAAGCAGACAGAAGGACACACAGGCACAGACACATAGACACGGACATGCAGACACAGGCACACAGACACACAGGGACATGCAGGCACATACATGGACATGCATACAGACACATGGACATGCAGACACACACAGACACACATACACATGGACATACAGACACACACAACACACAGATACACACACACGAACATGCAGACATGGCTGGGCCCCCACATGTGTCCTCCCTCCCTCCCGCTCTGGTGCCTCTATGCCGCCTTCCTCGGTCACTCCGCGGTAGCCCACCATCCCGGATCATCCTAGAGGCATAGTAGGGGCCCAGAGCAGCCACAGAAGAGCAGAGGCAAGACAGAAAGCCCAGGGCTACCCTGGCTATCAAAAGACAGAGATGCCAGAGAAAACCAGATCCTGAGTGCCATCCTGAGTGCCCACCTGTGACTTATGCGCTCTCTCTCTCTCTCTCTCTCTCTCTCTCTGATTTTGGGTCCACACTCAGCTATGGTCAGTGGTTTCTCCTGCCTCTGCACTCAGGAATTACTCCTGGCAGTGCTCTGGGGACCATATGGGATGCAGGGATCGAACCCAGGTGAGCCTCATGCAAGGCCAGTGCTCTCCCTGCTGTACTATTGCTCCAGCTGCATCCCATGCTTTCTGATCCTCCTATGGCCCCACATTGCAGTGAGATGTGTGCACTGCAGGGTTATGTGAGGAAGGGGCAGCTTCCCTCTCTGGCCAGGGAAGAGCCAGTTGTTCCTTAAGGGGCGTGAGGACCACCCATGCCCACAGCTCCTCGGAGCAGAGAGGGCCTGGGGGAGTCACAGCACAAGGCATTCCCATGGTGATTGCTTCCTCTGCCCTACATATGGCCGTGTCCCTTCCAGGACCACTCTAGAGGGCTCCCCTGTAATTGCATTTGTTTGAGGGGCCCACAAGGCAATGCTGGTGGTGCTGGGGGGTCTCTATGGGGTGTCGAGAATTGAAGCCGGAGTCAGCCGTGTGCAAGGCAAGTGCCCTCCCCGCTGTGCTGTCTCTCCAGCACCTGCCCTCTAATTGTGAAGATGGTGCCCGTGGCGGGAAGGAGGCACGGGGCTCGTGTCTCCATGCTGCTCAGTGGAAGGTGATGGGTCTCTCAGCTGTGGCTTCCCTCATGTTCACACAGAGACCTAAGAATAGCCGTCGGGCTCTTGATGGAGCCATAATGGTGACGGGGGTTAACAGGCTGGCAACGGCGTCCCAGCCTAGCCGATACAGCCCATTCATCATCCCTGCCCACTCAGCAAAAAGCTTGCATTGAGTTCCAGCTGTGCAATCTGAAGTGTGTGTATGTGTGTGTGTGTGTGTGTGTGTGTGTGTGTGTGTGTGTGTGTGGTTTGAAGGGGCTTCCCCCTGCAATGCTGGGGTATAGCTGCTCTGGAGGCCATTTAGGGCCAGGGATGGGACCCCAATGCTCATTCTCTGAAGCCTCCTGATCGAGTCATCCCATATGGAAAGCAGGACTCTTAGAACTCAAAGCTAGATACATTCTTGAGGTACCATCTGGATCACCGTCCAGTCTTTAGGCCAAACCATATAGAAACCATCCTAGGAGTTCTTATAGCTGTTGGAATATAATTGTGCTGTGTTAAACCTTCCTCAGAAAACCAACTTTATTTCTTGTAAAGTGTCACAGCCTGCAGTACCTAGGGCTTACTCTTGGCTCTATGCCTAGGAATCACTTCTGGTAGGGTTTGGGGGTCTGTGTATTTCTGGGAAGAGACTGGGATTGACCATGTGCAAGGTAGATTGGCTATACCTGGCTGAGCACTCCTGGCAAGCGTCAAGGAACCATAACAGATGCAGGGGCTGGAGCCCAGGTCTGTAACCTGCAAACCAAGTGTGCTTCCCACCCCCTCCCAAAAGGCTTCTTGAGTACCACCTCTGAATTGTCCTTAACAACTCAATACCAATAAAAGAATCTAGCAGCTGTGTTTGAGGGAATGGTAGATTGTTTGAGGACAAGCATGTTATTTATTGCCCTATTTCACAAATGGTGATTAATGGGCGGCATCATCTTTAGTAATGGTTCCTGATTTCCAGCCCCTGTCGGATATGACCAAGATGCATGTTTCCTTGAGTGACCATCTCTGTGATCTGACTCCTCCATGCTAAGTATCAGCACCTCTGTTCTGCCCCAAAGCCTCCTGGGAGGAGGTACTGATTAGCATAACAGTTGCCTTACAAAAACTCATCTTAGTGTGGGGCCTAGTGGATTCTGTAGGATGACTCCAAAGACCCTCAGTTTCCAGCCCTGTTGTCTCCCAGCACTTTCGTTCTACCATGTAATTAAGCATCAGCTGCTTCCAGCAGTTATTCACTTGCTCATTGGCTGACTGCCTCCTGTCAGAACGTGATCCTCTGCGTGGGTTCGCCTCCAGCCCCGCCCCTCACTGTTTTGCTTGGCCAGTTCTAGCCAGGCCAAGGCAGCCTTGCCGGGGACAACTGCTCCCCACCTGGGGCCGGAGCGATAGTCCAGCGGGTAGGGCGTTTGCCTTGCATGCAGCTGACCCGGGGTTTGATCCCTGGCATCCCATATGGTCCCCACGCGGTGCCAGGAGTGATTTCAGGAGCGCAGAGCCAGGAGTAACCCTGAGCATCGCTGGGTGTGACCCAAAACGAAAAAAAAAAAACCGATCCCCACCCGACCCCTTGGCACCCCCCAACCCTGCCTGGACAGGCAGGCGATTGTCAGCTGATGAGACTTTTCAAGGCTGGAGGCAGTTGCTGATTTTGTGGCAAAGCTCTTGGAGACCGGAGAACAATCAGGGAGGGTCCCCAACCCCTGGTGGAGACAGCCCCAAGCCCCCACACCCTTGCCTTAATGTGGCAGCCAATCAGCAGCTGGTGAGCTGGCAATTGTGCTTTCTGCCTGTTTTCCAGGTAACTGTCACGGGGAAGAGTTTGAGTTTCATAGCCTGAAGAATCATGGTGTGAACGTCTCTGGCTGCAAAGCAGCATTCTCTCTCTCTCTCTCTCTCTCTCTCTCTCTCTCTCTCTCTCTCATCCTTATGCTTCTTCATCCTCATCTTTGCCAAACTGTCAGCCTTTGGCTGAGTTTTCCTCTCACTTTTTCTCTTTTTCTAGGGGATGGTGGTTTGGGGCCACACGGGCAATGCTCCAGGGTTCTGGCGCTACACTCAGGAATTACTCGATTTGGTGCACAGGGAGACCCTGTGGGGTGTTGGGGATCGAACCCAGGTTGACTGTGCGCAAGACAAATGCTGCGCTATCTCTCCAGCTCTTCTCCCCCTTTTAATCATACTCAGTCCTTCCTTTCCTGTGGGACCAGGGCAGGACCCCACTTGATTCAGTTGCCCCTCTCTTCTGGAGGTGTGCCCCCATGACACGAAAAATTGGAGAGACTGGACTTGTTTATGACTTGCTTTCTGGGCTTTAGCGAGTTTCTCGAGGGCGCCATTGATTTCTCATTATTCTTTAATTTTCCTCCCACCAGAAGCCAATCAAAACCCAGCTTATGCGCCAGCCGCCATCTCAGAGAACAGCTTCTATGCCACCAGAAGCCAATCAGAAACCAACTTCTGTGCCACTGCAGCGTTTAACACGTCTGCAGGTAATTCTCAGGGTGGCACCACAGTAAAGGTTTGTCGGCGGGTGGGTGGGTTAAGAAGACGGGCAAGTACAGGAATCCTGCCCTTCTGCCGGACCCTGAGCTGTGGCTTGTTTGAGCAAATGATGACAGCCGGGAGAACATTTGCCTCGCATCGGTCAACCGGGTTCGAACTTTAGCATAGGGTTTTCCCAAACACTGCCAGGAGTGATCCCGAATGCAGATCCAGGAGTAACCCCTGAGCATTGCGGTGTGTGACCAAAAAATCAAATAAACAAACCAAAAGCAAATGATGAGATTTGCAGGGCACATGGAATGTGCGTTTGGCAAACTCCTCCTGTCTCCACGCCAACGTGAATGAAGCAGAAACACCCCTCCCTTATTGTTTGTGTGTATTTGGCCGCACTAGCCGTGCTGGGCACTGACAGCCTTCTCCTGGACCCTCTGCAAAGCTAGGGTGTAAGCTGGGTTGGTGTTATGCCTGGCTAGCGCCCTGCTTGCTGTACTGTCTCTGCAGCACCATGGAACTTGAGATTCTAAGCAGCATCATGTGGACCCATGGCCAGTGGGTATCAAGAATTGACTACCAAGGGTTAAGGGGAGAAGTCTTGGTCTTGGTAGATTGTACAGGGGCTAGGGTACGTGCCCAACCTGGAGCCAAGTGCCCCCGCCCAGCATCACTGGGTATAACCCTGATGGCCTCTGAGGACTGTGAGGTGATCCTGCTGGTCCCCAGCTCCCCAGGATCTGAGCAGTCCCTGGTTATCAGTCCCTAGTTCTGAACTCTAGGGTCGGTTGATTATCACCGGAAGTGGCCCCCTGAGTTCACCTGATCAGAAACAAGTCTCAAAGGGCTGAGCGCCTGCAGGGGTGACGGGAACCCAGACAGAGTGAGCAGACATTTCTCTCCATTTCTATCTAAAGGGTAGCAGTTCCCGGGAATGTGTTACAGACAAGGCAGCTAAATTTAGTCCTCTGCCTTTTTACAAAAGCAAACCCCTACAGTGATTCTTCACCCTCAAATTATGCCCAGGCTTTACAGGAGACTCAGAATTGGAAGGCCGGGCCCAGGGACGTCTGCAAGCGGGGTCCTGGTGGCGCTTGGCCTGTGGCTCCAACCCCAGGTGGCTGGAAGGGTGCAGAGCAGCCTTTCCCAGTAGTGTGTGGGGCACACAGACCCCCCCCCAGTCCCTGAAGCCTTTCAGCCTCTCCCTTGCAAACCTTAGTCTTGCTTACAGTGCTAGGCCAGGTGGACTTTGCATCTAAATCAGCAAAGAACCAGATTCCTAAGAAATTTCCCCATACCTGAGGCCCCCTACCCGGTCACAAGCCCCTCTCAGCTTCAGTCAGATCCCTTAGAAAGTCCCCATGTGTCTAGGGGCGCTAGCAGGGGAGTCTCTCCTCTGGCATCTGTCACGGGGCAAGCTCATGGCCCACCCGGAAGCCCCGCCATTCTGAACCAGGATTAACATGTTTATCTCCCTCTTTGTAAGCCCAGAGCCCTAGGCCCCTCTCTTACTCCTTGCCGCCCCACCTGGCCTCAGAAGGACGGGATATTTGCTTACTTGTTGCTTTTGGGATTCTTGTAGGATGTTTACAGATTCCCTACTGGGTCCCTGGGCCCATAAAATGGGGGTCCCCTCGTGATCACACTGAACCAGAGCCCAGGAGCCCCAGGAGCGACCCAGCGAGTTCGTCCTACTGTCCCTGTCCTCAGAGAGATCCAGGCCTGATCACTCAGCTGCTGGCGGCTCCTTCCCATACCTTCCCGTGTATCACAGGGAGGCCGGATGTGGCTTGGGACTCCCATCCTGGCCCCAGCTGGCTCCCCAGCATGTCTGAGGAAAGAGCTGGGGTTCCTGAGACCTGAATCTCTCCCACCCCTGCCCCAATTACACGGCCTTCTAGGATGGGAAACTCTGTGTCAGCAGAAGGAGCACTGGGCCCCCTCCAGGATGCCGGGAGAAGCAGAGCTCTGGCTGCAGCAACGCCAGCTGGAGGAGGTTTGCTCAGTGGGTGCTGGTGCTGTAGGAAGCCTTGGTGACCTCAGCGGTGGCTGTGCTGTGCATTGTGGCCCAGGAAGCCTTGCGTGTGGGAATTAGTAGCTGGTCCCCCGGCATGGGAGGGGTTTCATCTTCTGCAGGTAGCACTGACAAGCCCCTCAGCCTTTATGGGGGACTTAAGTGGGCACCAGTGGCGTAGCCACATGGGGGCCAGGGGAAACTTAGGTGTTGGCTGGGTGTGTGAGGGAGACCCGACACTCAGGCTCAGCTGTTAACTCCCGTCCGGGAGAAACATCTGGCCTGGTGGAGCCTGAAAGGGCCCTGAGTTCTCATCAAGGATGGGAATGCAGGGAGTCATGAAGGCTGTTAGACTGCTGCTAAGTTAAGCGCATCCCAATTTTCAGCTCCAGGAACCAGAGGCTGCCGTGAGCCCTGGCGCTGACCAGCAGGTGGCGCTGTCGAGCCCTCGGGGCGGTGCCAGGTAGCTGCCTGGAGTCTTCATCAGGGGAGTCACACCCAGTTGGTCCCCATCCCTGAGTTTCTCACTCTCCACTTCCCAGGCTCCAGGAATGGTGCTGTGATTGGTTCCCACTCAATGCCATCTTGTTCTGTTCGCTTCAACAAATATTTATCGAGTGAGGCAGCTCCTGAGCGCCAGATAATGGCAACAGCACCTGGGCCTGTCTGGGCACCTAGGTGAGGGGGCTGGAATTCCCGTGGGAAAGGAGGAGGAATCCAACATTGCACGTGTGCCCACGTGTGTACATGCATGCACACACTGCCAGGAGTAACTCCTGAGCTTAAATAAAGACCAAAAAAGACCCAGGCCCAGACTCTCATCTGTGAAGTGGAGCTGGCCTTGGAGGGGGATCAGCCCTGACTCTGACTCTGGGGGCTGTTTTGGGCTACATAAGCATCACTAGGTTTGGCCCCATCAGAAAACCCAAGTGCTGGGTCAGAGTGACAGTACAGTGGGGAGAGGGCCCTTGCATTGGGCCCTTGCACTTGGTCATCCCAGATTCAACCCCATAATCCTTGTCTGGAATTTTCTAGCTGAGCTAGGCCAAGTCTGGCCTCTGCGTAGGAGCCTTTACCAACTCAAGGATGGGAGCTGCTAGGCAGACCCTTTGCTTCATTTTCCTTTGGAGGCATTTAAGTAAGTGCCATGTGTGGATGCTGCCCATCTACCAGCATGTCTGGCATGCCCTCCTGTGGGATGGACGGACAGATGGCAGCAGGTCAGCCAGCCAGGTCTTCCCAGAGCTTCTTTCAGCCTGCACCTTCAACAAGGCTCGATTGAGAATCATCCAGGGCTACTTCCCTTCTTAGTAGCTTAGGGGTTTCTGAGAGCTGCAGCTCAGCCCCTGACACCCATGTCCTATGGGATCACACCCCTGCCCCGTGAAATTGTGGTGCACTGCATCAGGCTCCCACCAATGCCAGATTCCAGGGGTGCAGGCTTTGTGGGTATTCAGAGGCTCATGTGTAAGATTGGGATGTGTAAGATTGAGAGGCTGAGACAGAAGGTGCAGCAGGGCCCAGAAGTGCACGCGCATGTGTGTGTGTGTATGTGTGTGTGTTTGGGGGGGAGCCTTTTGGGCCACATCCAGCGGTGCTCAGGAATCACTCCTGGCAGTGCTCAGGGGACCCTTTTGGGATGCCGGAGACCGAACCCAGGTTGGTTACTTGCAAGGCTAGTGCCCCCCCCCACACTGGCCTTGTTTGAGCTATCCAATTCCTGCTTGGCCATGGTGCCATGATTCCAAGGAAGGAAACCTTGCCCCTCTTGGCCACAGTCTGAGTGGGCCTCCCTGAACGTGGGGACACCCCAAGTTCCCTTGGTTTTGTATGTGAGTTCTGGACCCCTCCTGCCTGGCTCACACCCAGTGCTCCCCTGTTGTCCCTCTCAGGAGGAAAACTGGTGGACCCAGGAGGCCATGACTTCCCACCCCCGCCCCAGGATGGAGAAGCCCAGATTTGGCAGCCAGGTGGGTCCCTGATGGACCAAAGCTAGAACCCCATGAATTGAGGCCACAAATCACCTGCATGCGGTCTCCAGTTTGACCCCGAACAGGTGAGTGGAGACAGTATGAACTGAACTAGCCTGGATTCACCCTACCCACAGCACCCAGTCAGATGCCCCTGTAGAACCTTGCCCCATGTTCCATTTGGGGTTCCCAAGTGGGGCTCTGGAGGTTGGGGGGCCACTCCTGGTGGTGCTGGGTCAGCTGGGCCATTGGGATGGTAGAGCCTGAGGAGGGACCTAGTAGTTTGGGGAGCACGTGGGTTACCCTGATAGTGCTTAGGCGCCACCAAGGCCACACCCAGAGGTGCTGGGGGAACAGACGATGCCAGAGATGAGCCCAGGGTTGAGCACATGTAAGTCCTTTGTCCCGACTCCTGCACGAGCTCCTGGCCCTGGCTTCCTATGTCTTAGGAAAGGCAGGAGCTGGGGTGACAGGCTGGACCTGGGAGGGATGTGGGACAGGATGGGGTCTGCTTCCTTCTTGCCATGATAAAGTCTGGCGTCTCCTCACACTTGGGCAGCCTGCACAGGAAGTCAGAGGAGGTGGGGAGAAATGATGGGGTGCGGTGGCGAGGGCTGATGGAGGCAAGACGGCACCCAGGGCAGGGAGCAGAGCTGTCTTGCCTTAGGGGGTGGCTCAGGCCTCCAGCAGGCCTGGCACTTGCAGACCCCCATTCCCATCCTGGCCCCAGCTGGCTCCCCCAGCATGTCTGGGCACGGCCCCCTCAGAAAACCCAAGTGCTGGGGCTGGAGTGATAGCACAGCGGGGAGGGTACTTGCCTTTCATATCCTGTGGGGTCCCCTGTGCACCCGCGGAGTGATCTCTGAGTACAAAGCCAGGAGTTGGCCCTGAGCACTGCTGGCTGTGGCCCAAAACTGAAGAAAAAGAAAACTCGGGTGTCAGATGGAAACAGTTTAGAGATGAGGGTGGAAGCCCACAGCGCAGCCGTTAGCTGTCCTCCAGGAGCTGCACCCCTGGGTATCAGGGCACCTCTCAAGTGGGAAGAATGTTCCGTGGGCCATGTCGACGCCTCTGGCCACGTTTGTTCCATATTGGTGGCACTTGAGCTCACTGAGCGGCAGACCTTTGCTTGAAAGGGTAATAGCTTCCTGGGCTGATCTCACTGGCAGGAGAGAAGCAGTGGGAAGGATTAGCTGGGGGGGCGGGGGCAGGTGTTCTGTTGGCGGCAAAGGAAAGGGGAAAAAGAAAAGGGAGAGGCAGATGGGATCCAGGGGGCCCAGGGGGCGTTCTTGCTTGTGCCCACTACATCCGGGTCAGATTTAATGAGCCGCCTGCCCTGTCAGTCACGGGGCCTCGGTTAATCTCTGCCGTGACCTTCAGTGTAAACGTTATTCTCTATTTTACAGATGAAGGAGCAGGAGTGCCCTGCACATGGCCTCAGGTAGGGGAAGGGGATGTTCTCCAGCTGGGTGACGTCTAGCCTCCTTCACAATGGGCATCGAGATGCTGACAAGTGCTGGGAGAGTGTGTGTGGGGGTGTGTGTGACTGCAAAACCATCTCTGGGGACACGGGTCAGTGCCGGTGCTTGCATGGAACCAGGTGGGGCTCTAGGCTGGGGTGTGGCCGCATAAAGAGCGGGTAGGTGGGAGTGGGTTAGTGAACCTGTCCCAGAGGTCTGGCAGTGTGGCTGCTGGAGTCCGGGATGCAGCAACACCCCCTGGAGATGTACAGGAAAGGTCTCTATTAAGCCTATTCTTCCAGGGGGTACCAGCAACCAGTTGTTATGTTCCTATTGGGTTTTCAGATGTTCTCTTCTCGAAAATGGACAGTTTGGGTCGTCCGGGAAATGTGTCCCCCCCCAGCCCCACACACCCTGTACCTGTCACACACAGATCATTGCCACCAGCCTTCCCTCTGGCCCAGTGCCTTTAAGGAGGCACGCGGTCCAGAGTCAAGGCAGAAACCATCTTCCCACCCGAACACCTGCCACATGGTCACGTGCTGAGTCAGGGCTTGTCACATGCAGTCCCCACTCATCACCTGGGACCCTCCCACCCGCCACCCTTTGCTGCCCAGATGCCTGCCCTGACACCCCATCGTCTCCCCCACTAAACATACTCAGCTCTAGAATTTACATCCCTGCAAGAAGCTCCACGTGTTTGTAATCCTATTTGTTCTCTTCTGCTCATCTGTCTGCCGCCAATTTGTTTGCCCCAGCAGAAAGAACAAGATCCAGAGGGGTGAGGATGTCTCCTACCCAGCGGTGACCACGCACCACCCCTTCTTTCACAGGGGTCACCTGGCAGTTCTGTGAAGGTGTCCAGGGTCACTCCACACTGGGCACCGGCCTGGCAGTGCGGGCCTGATGGCTCAGGGGTTGGAGGTGCCAAGGCCACACATGCTCTGCATCTTGGACTGGCTCCCTGGCCCCGGAGAAATCCCAGAGGGAGGTGACTGAAGGGTAGAGCTGGCTTGCAAAGGACCCACGCAGGAGGGAAGTGGGGGTTAATTTTTTTGGGCTGGGAAGGAGGGTTTTCCTGCAGAGACTAGGTTAATGGAGCGAACTCATGCTCATGTTTGCGAGGGGGTTCTGCAGGCTTCTGTCTCCAAAGCTAGGGTTGACAGGGTTCCCCCTCAGATGCCACAAATCCCCTCCCAACA
This sequence comes from Cryptotis parvus, assembly GCA_021461705.1. Taxonomy (NCBI): domain Eukaryota; kingdom Metazoa; phylum Chordata; class Mammalia; order Eulipotyphla; family Soricidae; genus Cryptotis; species Cryptotis parvus. The sequence goes on along the minus strand of JAJIBD010031697.1, from coordinate 107,522 downwards.
GAAGTGGGGTGCTGGGGCCTAGAAGGATCTGGAAGTATCTAGAAAAAGTGGCACTGGTAGGGAAGGGAACCTTGAGGATATGGCGTGAAGAAATGTTCAGAGTACGCAGGACCTTATCCTTTCTCCTCATTGGCCAGAGTCTGTCATTCTTCTCTCTTAATTGGTCATGCGCTCTTCCCCTCACCTCATTGGCTAGCTCTCCCTTCCTTCTCATTGACTGAAGAGCATTGGTCAGAGCATGCCCCCCTCTCTTCCCATTGGCCAGAGCCCCCATTTTTCTCTTCATTGGTTAGATTATACCCTTTACCCCAGTCTTATTGGCTAGCTCACCCCTCCTCTTCTCATTGGCTAAAACACCTCTCTCCTCTCTTCATTGGTCAGAGCAGCCCCTTCCCTCTCTTATTGTTTGATACTATCCTAGAGTTGAAATTAATTAGATAAACAAAGTTCCAGTATTTAAATTGGTAAGTACAAAAATTAATTTTTTAAAAAATTTTTTTTATTATACCACCGTGAAACATACAATTACAAAGGTGTTCATAATTGGCTCTTGGTAATACAGTATTCCAGCACCCATCCCTCCACCAGTGCCCCATTTCCACCACCAATGTACCCTCACCCCCTCCCCCACCCCCCCAGGCTGCCTCAATAGCAGGTAGCCCTGTTTCCTCTCTTTCTCTCTCTGTCTCTCTCTGTCTCTGCATTTCTCTCCCTCTTATTTTACACATTGTGGCTAGCCCTGCAGATATTTAGAGTTTATCACTTAAGTCTCTTTGTGTATATTCAATGGTGAGTTTTAATCTGCCATTATCATTTCCCACACTTAGTAAAACACTGGTATCTATATTCTATTAATGAATGCAGTCATTCTATATCTGTCCTTTTCCTTCTGACTAATTTCACTCAGCATGATAGACTCCATGTCCATCCATTTGCAGGTAAATTTCATAATTTCATCCTTTCTGACAGCCACATAGTATTCCATAGTGTAGATGAACCACAGTTTCTTTAGCCAGTCCTCTGTTCTCGGGCATTTAGGTTGTTTCCAGATTCTAGCTATAGTGAATAGCGCAGAGATGAATAAAGAAGTACAGATAGTGTTTCTGCTATGTGTTTTTCGGTCTCTAGGGTATATTCCCAGGAGTGCTATTGCTGGATCAAATGGGAGCTCAATATCTAGCTTTCGGAGGAATGCCCATATTGTTTTCCAAAAGGGCTGGACCAGTCGGCACTCCACCAGCAGTGGATGAGAGTCCCTTTTTCCCCACATCCACGCCAGCACTGGTTACAAAAATTAATTTTTATGTGGAAATTTTTGTATCTCACCATGAGGTAATAAGTCCTTGTTTGCGAATTTACTAAGATGTTTGTTGCTAATTGAGCCTTATGTGTTGTTGCTTTTGTTTGTTGAGTTGGCTTCTATGTTACTTCCCCATCTAACTTGGTATGTTCTTAATGGAATTTCAATATTGGGGAATTAGGGGGTGTCCTTGGCTGTTCAGGGACTTCAGGATCTGTGGTCTGGGTCATTGAATTGGCATGATGATGACTATGAAAAGTGGAGGTGGAGGTGGATCCTGGGTCTTACCAAGTATACGGTGGGGTGTCCACACCACTGCTAAAACATTGTGGAATTCTCAGCCTGAGCACTGGGGTCCCTGACATTTTTTGCAGTTTGGCAGGTCTGTGTCTCTGCAGAGAATATTAGTGAAGTGTAGAGTTGAGCCATGGTTGTGGGTGTGGGTGCAGCTGCAGAGCTTTGGCAGGGTGATGCAGCTTGCCTATCTCCCAAGGGGCATGCTAGGGTTAAAGGCCAGGTGGGAGTGGGGGGGGTATCGGTTTGTCCATGAAGTTTAGCTTCTTGGCTTACATTAATCAGTAGTGGAGGGCTGAAGGGTATGACTTATTTTGGGGGCCACACCTGGTGGCACTCAGAACTAGCAGTGCTGGGTGAATCCGGGTTGACTGAGGGCAAGGCAAGCAAAGACCTTACCATTGTATTATCTCTCCAACCTCTCATCAGGGTGACTCTGAACGCAGCAAGTCTCAAAGTTTAATCCAAGATCTCTTTTTCTGCCCCAAAGCCCAGACACATCTCTCTTAAGTTCCTGGGCTGGCACTTCTGAGAGAACTTCTGCAATGAAGATGATGGTGTCTGTTGGAGATTGCACCATGTCATGCCCTCAGCTCTCTGGTCACTGAGTAGCTGAGCGGATGCCCACAGGGAGGTGGTCTGTTCCAGTGTCCCCCAATGCTGGCTGTGCCCTGCTCCCTCTTTCCCTGTGAGGGTTGTCAGCGCTCTGAGGTTCAGAGCTGCATTTTCTTAGTCACCGCATCCCGCCTCTGTTGCCTTCACATTTGGACCAAAGAAAACTGGCATCCAGCCATGTAAGGGATCCACAAAGCTGAGATTCTGCAGGCAGTGAAATACTTATTCTCCGTGGGTATTGCCAGTTCTACACTGCATGGGTCAGCGAATAAGCTTCTGGTATGGGGTTCAAGTGATATGGCCTCTAATGTACAGTGAGCTTTTGCCTTTGAAAACCCCCCCCCACCCCAGATCACTAAGATGAGGGTTTTTGTCCTTCAGGGATATTCATCAGCAAAACCCATTCCCCCACTCTTCTGGCACAAGTGGCTGTCAATAGGTATTTTTATTTTAGTTTTTAGTTTTTATCTTTTACTCGAATCACAGTGAGATGCACATTTACAAAGGTGTTCATGGTTTGGTTTCAGTCATATAATGTTTCAGCACCTGTCCCTTCATCAGTGCACATTTCCCACCTCCAATAACTGAGAGGTTATCATGTATGTCCCTTTATCTACTTTCAACACTCAGTTCTTGTCCAGATAGACCATTTCCAACTATTATTGTCATATTGGTCCCTTCTCTATCCTAATAAGGTATTTTTCATAAAAACTGGACAATATATACATTTCTGATCACAAGCTAGATGCTTTTTCATAGAGTGGGAGCATTGGTGTTATCTCTTATTAAGATCAGGCGCCATCACTTATGAGCACCCATTTGCTGTCTGAGATGCCAGGACATCAGCTGCAGGGTCACAGGGCCTCTAGTCCCTAACTGTGTGACCTTGGGCAAGTCACTGCATCACCTTGGTCTCAACTGTATTGCAACAGCAGCAGCTGCGTGGCAAGACTTGCTGTGTGCCTCAAAAGCACCCATTCATGCAGGGGCGTCTGACAATTCCTGGCACCCAGTGAATACTCTATAAATACAGTGATTATTATTTGCTCAGGCTGAGTCAAACACAAGAGGAGCATTTGGAGAAGGTTACCATTGCCTTTCCTGCCAGCCCTGCGGTTCTCTCTCGCTGTGTGTCTCCTTCCAAATCCCTCTGCTTTCTTGTTCAGTAGGGAGGGGGCAGCATTACCCATGTTTTACAGACAGCAAGATTGAGCTGTAAAGAAGTGGCAGTGTCCAGTGAGTGAGTGGCAGTCGGCAGAGCCACAGCTCCACGGTGCAGGTCTGAGTGCTGAGATTCACTCCCAAAGGCAGTGGAACTTGAGTTTAAACAGCCTCAGGAGTGTCCCAGCGGGGTGCCTCTGCTGTGTTTCTCCAGCGAGGCCCTAAAGGTCAGCCTCCACCCCAGGGGGCCAGCGCAGAGCCAGGATCTCCCAGATGTTTTTAATTTCATGCCTGAAAAGGAGACTTCTTAGGGCGTGCGCTTCAGTCCCAGCTGAGTTTGCTCTTCTGAGCTCCATATCTTCCCTTTAAGCTGTCCATCCTTGGGGTGTCTTGGGTGTAGACACCGTTCAGCTGACCGTAGACCCGGCCTCACTGATAGTGGCTCTCTGCAGAGCCAGGACTCAAAACCACTTAGGAACCCTCCATCTGTTTGCCTTCCCAAACAATCTCTCTTCAGCCACTCCTTCTCTTTGCCCTCCACCCCCTTCTATCCTTCTGGGATGGACTGGACAGAGAGAAAATTGCCTGTCAAAAGGCTTCCAGGGAGTACCCCCTGGAAATCTCGGGGTGCAGCCGGAGCTAGGCTGGGCCGGAGGTCTCAGTGTGTTTTCCTTTTTAAGTCCACTAGGGGCGCTTTGTAATGGGGGATGGAAAAACTGGAGGCTTAAAAAAAATCGTGCTGCTGAAATTTCAGCAAAAAGGGAGAAAGAGAGAGAGAGAGAGAGAGAGAGAGAGGAGAGGATAGAGAGAGAGGAGAGAGGAGAGACAGCAAAGCAGTCCCAGGCTTCCTGCCTGCCTTCACGTCAGAGGCAAGAGCGGGCCAGGCTGAGGCTGTTGGCTAACCACGCAGAGCCGGAGACAGACGCAGAGCCCCAGGGAAGAGGGGGTCCTCTCTGACCCTGGGAATTAGCACTCCTGGAGTCCAGGCACCTGACTTTCGGGTCTGCATCTCAGCTGGCTGCCCCTCGCCCTTTCCACTCCACCCCTGCCGGCTGGCGTTCCATTTCTTTCCCGGATCCCTTCCTCAGCGAAGGGAGGGAAGGGGGTTCTGGAGGTGAGCGCCAGCCGCTGGCCCCAAGAATATTTTTCGCAGGAAAGCTGCTCTCGCTCCCCTGCCGCCCACCCGCCAGCCCCCAGCGCCCCGGTAAGTCCAGCGCACTTGCTTCTTGGATTGCCTCCAGGGGCGTGATTTCAGCACCACGGACAGCTCCGCGATGCCCTGATTGCTCGGGTTCCCTGCAAGGCACTAAGGTTACAGCGGTCTCCGCTGCTGTTGGAGCCCAACCGGCTGCTGCTTCTTGCTTCTGCGTAGGGACTAGTGAATCTCCAAACTGTGTCTGCCAAATTAAAGGGGGAACCGGTGGCTGGGCTTAGTGGTGGTGGTGACGGTGGCGTGTGTGTGTGTGTGTGTGTGTGTGTGTGTGGCGCGTGTGCTAGTGTGCGTAGCGTGCCCATCCTGGAGACATGTGAGGTCTGAGCTAAATTGCCCCTGGATTTCTTGCCTGTCTCCAGCTTGTAGGGCTGTTCTTTTTGCTATGTAGATAAGAAGCCTGTTTGGAGAATCTCAAACAGAAGGGTCAGAGGGAGCACCTTCTTTAACTCTTTCCTGCCCAGCTGAACCTGGGAGGGTGGAAAGTGCCGCCAATAGGGCCAGAGGGAGGTCAGGTGTGGAGGGAGAGTTAAAAGTTATTCTCCTCTAAGCCAGCTTGCAGGAGGTGTTTCTCCAAATGTCAGTTTCCCAGGGCTCAGGGTTATGGCCAGGAAGGAGCTCAGACATCTCCAGCCTGACCACCTTTTCCTTCCTCTCCCTCTGGGTTGCAACAGGTGAGCAGCAGGTTGGGTGGGCTGGGGGACTTCAGCCCTGACTTCCAGGGGTGAAGTGGGGATCTGCAAAGGTTAGTTAATGGGAATCAGGGGCACTGGACACTCTTGACTTGGGTGTGTTGGGGAAATAATTGAAGGTGTCCTGAGAATCAGAGAAGCCTGGTGTGCCCTTCTGCATGGAACATCCCTCTAGCCCTTCCCATGACTTATTGCTCTGTTGAGATACATTTTTTGGAGGGGCACAGCTGGTGGTGCTCAGACTTACCCCTGACTCAGGGATCACTTCTAATAGGACTCAGGGGACCATTTGGGATGCTGGGGATCAAACCCAGGTTGACTGCTTGCAAGGCAAGTACCCAACCTGCTTACTATCTCTTTGGCTCTTCATTGAGATACCTTTTTGTTGTTGTTGATTTGGGGGGCCACACCTGCTGATGCTCAGGGCTTTCTCCTGGCTCTGTGCTAAGGAATTATACCTGGCGGTGTTCGGGGGAACCATATGGGATGCTGGAGATCAAACCTGGGTCAGTCACTTGCAAGGCGAGTGCCCTGCCTGCTACTATCACACTAGCCCCTCACTGAGATACTTTTTGCAAGGTGCTTCTTTGCCTTCTTTCCTCTCTGCTCTGATGTACATTTGTCCGATGCCCTAGATGTGTGTTTTCTTGGCCTTGAAGAGAGTATCAGCTTCCTCTCCCCTTCCTGTGCTAGTCCCACTCATATCTGTTTGGGTGGGGTCACCCTACAAAGTGGGGGGGCATCTTCCTTATCTCTTTCTCCTCTGATCCAGCATATGGGGCTCTGGAGGGTGTATTCCAGAGTGGAGTTTTCTGGGAAGTGTGAACCTGGCCTTGGATGACTCCTTAAGTATTTAAATTCTGGTTACTTTCTTCCTATATGTGGAGGGGGCAGGGTTAAACCCTCTCCAGTGAACTTGGATGATGACTCTCTGATTTGCATTTAGTCTCCTGTGCTCCCCTGCCTCCCAGCCTGGGGTGGGAATGGCTCTGTGTCCCAGTGGTTCAGGGAGACAGAATCCAGAGGGCTGGTTCTGCTTTGGTTTTTCACCATGTGTGTTCTCACTTCCAGACTCCCTGGTCTCTCCCAGCTGGCAGGAAGTAGAAAGCAGCACTGAGAAGTTGGAGGTTTCGGGGAGGATGAAATAGACTAAGTGGAGCCCCACAGCCCTACACAGACTATTTGTGTTTCCACCTTCCTGGCTTGAAACCACTCATTTGAACCCGAGCGAGTTCTGGATGAATTGACCCTGCAGGTTTATAAAATAAAATAAAAGTGCAGATGCCCTTGAGTGGCTCTGTCAGACAGCCGCTCTCTGTGAGTGGTCACTTAGTGATTGTCATGTCACTAATGCCCCCAGGGCTCTCAAGGAGAGCTCAGCACTAATTAGGGGCCCTTTTATTAAGTGTGTGTGGGGGATGTTCAGAGTACCAGGCGAGAGGGAGTCCGCACAGAGGCAGGGGCTGAGGTCTGCTAATAGCTTGGAAAATAGCTTGGAAATGGAGATGTGGGCCCTGCGCCCTCAGGGAATGGAAGGGAACTCTTCTCCCCCTGGGCCAGAGCAGACCTGAGACAGGGGGATGCTGAAGGGAGCGGAATGGAGGAGAGCTGGGGCTGGCTGAAGAGGAGCTCCAGTCTGGTGCCTTGGAGCTGAGCCAGACACCAAGTGTGATAGTCCCCTGTCCAGCAATGTCAGGGAAGATGCCTTTCTGGGACAGCACCTCTGTGGCTTGAGGCTGTCTTGTTTGGGGATCAGATCTGAGTCTGTCTTGTTTGGGGGCTCAAATCCATGGTTGTGTCGTGGTGTTAGGAGACAGAGGATCTTTCTCTCTCATGGGCATCTCTGAGGAGCACCTCCAATGAGCACCCTGTGGGTCTAGAAGTGCTCCCAGGGCCAGGATCCTGTACAGAGGCCTGCAGGGCAGGGGATCCTGGCCCCTCCCTCCTGCCATACACTCCCACAGCACTGTTAATGGCTGGGGGTGCTGAGTCAGAGTCACGGGTGCCATGTTTGACCTGGACAGGGTGACCTCAAACTTTTCACAAAGGTCCAGTGGTGTCAGGTAGGATGCTCTCATCTGACTCTGGTGGCTGTTATGCCCCTCTGTGAATGAGATACCCAGAGTGCCCTGTGTGCCTCTATGAACCTCCACTGCTGCTGTTACGTCATGTGCTGAAGTGTGGAGTGCACCTCGGCTTCTTCAGAGCCATGTGGGAGCCATGTGGGGCTGGGGATCAAACCTGGGGCTCACACATGCTAGGCACATGCTCCACCACTTGAGCTCCAGTCCCTCCCCTGGGAGATGTAGTTTAGCACCTTCTTCCCAGGAGCTGCTGCCCCCTACACTCACCTGCCCGGAGCTCATGCACCAGACCAGCTCATGTCTGGGAAAGCTCCTTCCTGAGTCTGCTTGGCATCAGAGCATCTGGGTCTTGGTCAGGCAGTTGGAGTACGGCATGGTGGGAATTTGCTGATGGCTAAGCTAGGGGTCTGCACTGGACTGAGTCCTACATGTGAAGTCTGGGGGCAGCAGTGGGGATACCTGAGAACCCATGGGTGCTCTGTCTTGGGACAGTGACTCCATTAACAGACCTTGGGACAGCGACTACATTAGCAGACCTGAGCCCCAGCGACTCTAGCTGGGGCTAGAGTGCCATGTTCAGAAGAGCAGGCTCAGTGGGAAGGGAAACTGCAGTGGAGACGAGTTTCCAAGGCATTCCACATGCTGATAAATCACCGTCTCTTGGGGCCGGAGTCATAGTACAGCAGGGAGGGCATTAGCCTTGCACATGGCAGATCTTTGTTTGATCCCTGGCATCCCATACCTGGGCCAGCCAGGAGTGATCCCTGAGTGCAGAGCTAGGAGTAACCCTGAGCACCACCGGTTGCAGCCCTCAAACAAAACAACAACAAAATCACTGCTTCTTTACCATGGAACCTTTGGTTCAAATGATATTGCTGTAGTTTGGGTGCAGTGAGTAGCCAGTCATTTCTTTTTGTTTTGGGATTTGGGGGCCACACTGGCAGTGCTCAGAGTTTACTCCCTGGCTTTGCATTCAGAGATCATTCCCTGGCAATTTTGGGGTCCATATGAGATTTTTGGGATCGAACCCAAGTCTGCTGCATTCAAGGCAAACGCCGTCCCTGCCATTCTATAGCTCCAGTTGCAGAAATACAAGTGTGTGTATGTGGGGAGGGCTAGAAGTTGGCAAAGGAAGTTTTAGCATCCTGCCCTCTCCTGCTTCCCTCCTTTTTTGGCTTGTTCCTGATCAATTATGTGCCACAGAAAACACAGCATTTTAATCATCTGGGAAGGGTCTGTTCAGGGCATCCTTTTCATGCCTGCTCTGGAACCTTCCCATCTTCCCAAACAAAACCTCTGTGCCCTGACACAAAGGACCAACTCCTGTCCTTTCTCCTCACACCTCTGCCACTGGGCTTTTCATGTCTATGACCTTGGCCTCCCTCGGTCCCTTTCCACAGACGTTGTGAAATATCTGCCCTTTGCGTTTGACTTGGTCCATGTAGTACCACCACCTTTGTGGCTCATCCAAGCCCATGAGCTTCATTTCTTTCTGAGGTCAAATAATATCCATTGTCTGTATCTGCTTGTGCTTTCTGGTCCTCTGTGGTGGGCTTGGCCACTTCCTCGTCTCCTCCGTGCTCCTCTTCCTCTCTGGCCAGGACACCATAGTTCTCACTGGAGTGGAGATCCTCCCTCTCTTTCCTTAGAAAGGCAGCAGGGGATTCCCTGAGGGCCAGCTGAGGACTATGGGAGAGATGGTGCCCTGTCCTGTTGCGCCCTGCCTGCCCCCCATGGTTGGATCTGTTTTCTGCCTTTGGCAAATCTCCATGCAGAATGACAGAACAGACACTATTGATTTCCCCTCCCAGAGGTGCCCAGATACACCAGGATCGGACAGGACAGTCCTCATTTTTTTTGTGCTACACCCAGCATTGTTCAGAGCTTTCTCCTGGCTCTGGGGTCAGGGCATCATTCTTGGTGTGGCTCAGGGGGCTGCCAGGAATCCAGCCTGGGTTAACTGCATGCAAAGCAAGTGCCCTCCCTGTTGTGCTGTCACTCCAGCCCTGTGCCCTCACCCTTGATTGGCACAGCTCTGCCTCCTTCCCAATGTTACCTTACAGGGACAAAAGGAGCAACTAACCCCTAGGAATGTTCTGGAAGCTTTGTGCTCTTGATGACCAAACTTCCCTCCCCTTGACTGTAAGATGTTAGATGCGCGGGCTATGAATGACTCCATGGAGCGGTAATTCCTGGGGACCACGAAAAAATTCAGGGCCCGTTTTTTCATTCTGATGTTCTCGTCATCCTCCGTGCTAGGAAGGAGCAATGAAAAACGCCCGCCACACTGCTCCCAGGTTAGATGGAACCAGGATAGTGGGTGCTGGGCAACAGTTCCGCTGCATCTCTGGACGGGAATGTGGTCTCTGCTCTTCCGCCACCTACGAAGTGCCCCATGCCCTTTTCTGAGCCCTGGCAGCTAAGAAGGAACCTTGTCAGCTGGGAGCTTTAGCTGGGCACTGGGCACAAAGCATGCCCGTAATACGTGTTTGCTACGTGTCTGTCACTCTGCATCAAAATCCTTTACATCAGCTGGCGGCCGACACACAGTGATGTTGCCCAGTGTCCCCATTTTACAGATGAGAAAAGTGAGGCAGGGGGCATTAAATGGACTTGGTCAACTCCGGGGCAGAGGAGGGAAGTTTGGGTCACACCTGGTGGTGTTCAGGGCCTATTTCTGGTGGTGCTTGGGGGAACATATGTGGTGCTGGGGATTGTAAACTTTGATCAAGTGCATTAACCCCTGCCCATGCTCTCCGGCCCCAATATTAGTCCCCCGCCCCATACCTATAGAGCTGGGGATAGACCCCAGGGTCTCTGCCATGCGAGGCATGTGCTCTGCCACTGTCTAGCTCCTTCCAGCCCAGAAGTGAGTGTGCGGGGTCCGTGCTGCAGCTTGACTGCTGTTCTTTCTTGGTCTCGTATCCGGGTCTTGCCTCTGTTGCCTAGAGTGTCATCTCTTGCACTGCGTTTTCTCTGTGAACATTGATGTACTTTTCTGCCCACATAACTTGTGCACAGGAACCAGGAGAGCCTCCAGGATGGGCCCCAAGAAGGTGCCAGAAGAATTTCTTTTGCATTTGCAGTTGGGGTTGGCAGACTCATTTCCCTCGGTCTATAAGGGTCCCAGTCACTGTTCTTTCTGGCTTTGGAGCCACACCAGGTGGTGCTCAGGCGTTACTCCTGACTCTGTACTCAGGAACCACTCCTGGCGGGGCTCAGGGGACTATATGAGATGTCGGGAATCGAACCCAGGTTGACCATGTTTAAGGCAAATGCCCGACCTGCTGTGCTGTCACTCTGGCCCCTGATGGCCTCTCCCCAACATCTCAGGCATGTCTCCAGATTAATATCCTAGTAAGCAGCAAGGGACTGGGTAAGGTGCAGCCTTGGGAGTTCCCTTATTTAACCCTCCCATGACTGGGGAGGAAGGCAGGCAGGGCAAGTCTCTGAGCCCAGTGAGTGACAGCCCGGCCACTGCTAGAGTGAGTTGAAATATGCTCTTTTTGGCAGTGGTGGTGGTTCAGATTGGACCACTCCCTGCAGTGCTCAGGGGCTATTCCTGCCTCTGTGTTCAAGGCTCATTCATGGTAGTGCTCGAAGGGGGCCAGGGGACCGGATGTGTCCCACCCTCTATAATCCTCCAAATCCGTTCCAGGGTGTTTCTGAGATTTAACTAGGAATAGGAACAGCATACCTGGCCTAGAGCATGCTGACTGGGGTATTTTCCGGGCACTGGGCGCAGCCCAGGCCATTGATGTTTTAACCGACTTACAGGACACGGGTGACTCTGTCATGTCCTCTGATGTGCCAGCCTGGCCCTCCTGTCATAAGATTTGGTTTTTGGGTCAGTTTATTGCCTGTTTTTTCCTCTTCCACCTTTGGCACCAAGAACTCTGAGCTATCAGTTCAGAGTCTCGGCGAATGCCCTTGCCAGTTAATGACTTGGGCCTTCTGCTCTCTGGGGACTGAACTTTGAGGCCAGGGTTAGGATCTGGCCCAGGTTCTCACTGTAGATCCAGACCTCCCAGAGTCCCCTTCTCTCTCAGTTCCATTCTTCTGTTCTGTTTTGTTTTATTTTGGTTTGGGAGCCTTACCCAGCTGTGCTCAGGGGCTGACTCCTGCCTCTGTGCTCAGGGGCCACTCCTGGAGGGGCTTGGGGTCCCTATGGGATGTCGGGGCTCGAGCACGAGTCAGCTGTGTGCAAGGCAGACACCCTCCCCCACTGTGGTATCACTCCGGCCCCCTCCTCTGCCATTCTGAATTTTATTTATGAAACATTCTCCTTCCTTTATAATTATGTTTTCCATACGAAACATATCTAACAGCCACCTCCTGGCTAGGCTGGAGTAATTGTTGGAGATTTTTTTGATGGCGTGCAATTTCAAAGGCTGGAGTTTATATAGATTACCTTGAATTTATCTCCGCCGGCGTCAGGAGTGGAACGGCTGCCTGCCCGACTCGCCAGGGCTGTAAACTGCAGCGCTCTGGGGGGCCACATCTGTGCTGATGGTCTGTGGTTCTAAATGGGTTTCTGTAAAGCAGAGAGCTTAATAACCAGAGTTTGGGCCAGGCTCTGTGTGGGTAGGGGACAGGTGATGGGGGCAGGTGCTGAGAGCTGCCAGCTGTGAGCCGGGGCCCAGTGTATCACTGCAGGCAACACTAGGTTGAGAGTCTGGGCAGCAGAAGGGAACTCCCCTGTCTCCCATGAGAACCCAACCCTGGGTTCATGGGGGCAAGAGGAGAGGTCACATGTAAGGGCGAGGTCACATGTGTGTCCCCTTCCCTTCTCCAGCCTCGGCGTTGGGGGAGATGGCAGTTATAATAAACCCAGCTGTAAACCTGCCTTTCCGAGCTGCCTATATTTATAGAGCTAGAAATGAAGTTGCATGTAGGCACGGCTCACTAGAATTCTAGGCCAAGGCTTCATCTGCATCTGGGCTTCGGGGGTTAAGCAATTCAGGGCTCTCGGGCCCCCAAGGAGACCTGCCCGGTTTGAGTCCTTGAGCCGGGTGAGGGGTGTGGTGTGCATGGGAGTGCGGAGGTGCTGGGTCTTGGCTCTTGGAGCATCTGCCAGGGAGGCTGGCGGCAGGCAGGCAGCCACAGCTCCCGTTTCTCTCTCCCTGCGCTCTTTGAAAAGCCGCGGGGAAACACAGAGAAGCGGGGAAGGCGGGAATCACTGTCAGAACCAGCCGCTTCAAACAGGCCCCAGTCTGGCCGCCAGGAAAACAATTTGAGGACGTTTTGGCTCCTTGGCGACTGCCCAAGCTGCCAGCTTGAGGCTGCGCTGAGCCCTAGACGGAGCACAGAGAGGAAGCGGCAGAGCGGTGCCGAAACCACACACAGACCCCAGGCCCTGCACAGGCTGCACAACCTAGGAGCCCCCACCCAAGAACCCCCCTCCCAGCCTGGCTTGGAATTCTGACTCTGCTCCTGTTGGCTGTGTGGCCCTCAGGCCTCAGTCACGCAGAGTCTCTGTGCCTCAGTTTTCCTTCCTCTCCGAGGTTGCTGGGTGTGTTCTGTGCGATACCTTTTGCGCATGGGCACTCCTGATGGCCTGTAGTGGGGCTTCTTGCAAAGGGGGAGTACTTGAATCTTGATCAGCCAGGAGGACCACAGGAGTAGTCTGGGAGGTAGGGGGACAAGGGGGCTCCCGGGATTTCCCTGCTCCATCCTCAGTGATGGAGAGATGGGCCGACAGGGACGTGGACCCAGGAAGCAGGTAAGCAGCTGAACGTCCCAGTCACAGCAGCTGATGGAGCCGAGGGGCTGGTTTGTCCAGGGCACAGGGGCCCAAGGCTGTCCCCATGCAGAGGGCCAGACAGAGCAGCTCAGTGATGCACATCCCAGCCCAGGGTGAGGGGTGGCTAATAAGGCCAGGGCCATCCTGGGCTGGGAGGAAGGAGCAACAGCTCACAAGACAGTGGAGGTGGGTGGGAGCAGTAGGACACAGCGGGAGGGCGTTTGCCTCACATGCGGCTGACCAGGGCTCGATCTCTGCACCCCGTGAGTCCCTCAAGCCTGCCAGGAGCCGGTCCCTGAGCTCAGAGCCAGGAGTCAGCCCTGAAGCCCTGAGCATCACCTAGTGTGAACCCCAAATTTAATAATCATAAAAAGGCTGGAATCCTGGCCCTTCCTCTGGGGGAGGGGAACGATGAGCCCCTAGGGCCTCCACAGCCAGGTCTCCCACCTGGGGCTGATAATCTCGTGAGGAATTGGGTGAGAATTGAGTAAGGAAATAGCTCCAGGCCTCCTGGAGCTTCTGAGCGCTGCAACCTGTGGTGAGGCGGCTCTTTCTCCGGTCCAGTAATAACTTCCAGTCTTCTCATTGTACACGGTGTTTCTCTGCAATCCAGAGCTGGTGCCGGGGCTGAACTGCCTGGGTCACTGCTTCATCTCTTCCCCACAGGTGGGAAAGTGAGCCCCAAGTTTTGGGGGCTTGTCCCCAGCAGTGCTGGTGGGAAGGGGCAGAATTGACATCATGTTGCCTGTGTGTGGCTTGGGATCTGGTCTTTGTGGCCTGTGATTGGGCAGGCAGGGAATTTCCTGATGGTCTCTTGGGCCTGAGAGATGGTGCCCGGCCGGGGATTGGGGGATCCCTGAGCGCAGAGCCAGGAGTCAGCCCTGAGCACTGCTGGGTGTGGCTCAAAATCCAATTGAATAAAAAAGATGTGCCAAGGATGTGGCTGCAGCAGCTCTGGGGCCTCCCAGAGTGCTCGGGCCTGCTCCCCAGCCCTGCCACTTCCCAGATCTGGACCAAGTGCTGCTGGTGTGCCCAGGGAGACAGACAGACAGACGTGGCCTCTGTCTCCTCCCCAGGCTCGTCACTTGGAAGCCCTAGTTAACCATCGAGTGGCGGTGTGGGGAGCAGCCATGTTAGCAGATGCCCAGAGGGCCCAGAGTTGTTGAGGTGTGCGGCCCTGTGGCTTCTCTCAAATATTTCTCCTCCACACCTCGGCCCGGGCAGAAGCACCAGGAGTCAACTAAGGGGCAATGACAGATGACTGAGCATGGCACAGCGGAGCTGGAGGGGGCTCCCAAAAGGGGAAAGGCAGCGGATGGATGGGTGGCAGGAAGGATTTGCAGTAAGCCATCTGCCAGATAAGGTCTTAATAGCCACAACACAAGAAACTCGGGTCACACAGAGCAGATCAAACAACAGCTCTGCTCCAGAACAGGAGCAGGAGAACTAAAGCAACAAATTCGATTTAAAACTGCTCAAAGAGCGTAAATGCACTTTCATTCATTCATTCATTCATTCATTCATTCATTCATTCATTCACTCATTATCTATTTATTTGATCTCTTGATCACTTGAATTCCGTTATTCATCGATTTGCTCGGCGGGCACCAGTAACATTTCCATTTGACCCTATCACGTGCCAATGTAGCCCAATGGCATTTGGTTGCTTCAGGAATATGAAGAGCCTCAAACCGTTCCTTCAGGGTCTTGATGAAGAAGTCTGACCATCATGTAGGTGGGCGGCCACGTGATATTTTGACATCCCGTGGGATCCCGTCGGTAACGGCTCTAGTCCAGCGGTCATCTCCAAATCACATTACATGTCCAGCCCATCTATTTATTTATTTATTTGCAGATACAGATCTATTTATTTGTTTGTTTATTTATTTTGGGGGCGTAGTCAGGGTTAGGGCCACATTTGGC